>JAPYZI010001615.1:0-32195 GCA_030523105.1 Ophioninae sp. A BG-2022a
GAAAAATTTGCAAAAATCGATGGTCCAACTTTGAAATTCTGCCAAAAATCGAAAAATCATCGGACATTAATAATTAAAAAAGCATTTTGAAGAGAAAATGATACCGAAGAGATTGAGCACAAATTGGAGTACCAAATCCCAAAGGAAAAAAAGTTATCGACGTTTCAGTGAAAAAACGTATTTTCCCCAAAAATCGAAAAAAATTTTTTATTTTTAATATTTTTTTTATATGTCCTTTACGATGTAATTTGACCCCCTGAACACAAATCTACCAGTAATTTCCCCCAAAACCCAAAATTTCCACGAAAAACTCGTAAAAAACTACTAAAAACACTTTTTTTTTTGCCGTCCGCAGCGCTTTCGACGAAAATTCGATGATATTCGTAATCAGCTGACAATTTTCGATTGGACAGATGCGCCTCGGACATAATTATATCGATCGACTCACGATTTAACAACCCCCCCCCCCCCCCTCCCCCTCTCCCGATTTCACGGAAGACCTTCCGTCGTAGGACACCCTGTACACGCGTACGTAGCGAGACTGGAGGCCTCTCGAGGCCCTTTCGCACCACGGATTTACTCACTTTGCCCAATATCGCGTTGAACGTCTTGTCGTACCAGCGATTTGCGCCGCAGTGTCTCGAACCCCCACCGTGAAGAGCGTGATGAAGAACGTTCGCGTAGTCTCGATCGTTGATCCAACGATCCTCGGCCCTGAGGGCCTCGTTAAAAGTCGATGGTAAAACGTCCTCGTCGATGCTGACGATGCACAGACAACGCTCCAATAGTTCCAGGTTGTGACGGTTTCTCTCGTCTTTTATGGAAAAAAGATTAGGGGGTTGAATCGAAAACGGAATTTCGTCTTTATTGGGTCTATGTGTCTTTATTGGGTTTGATTCGAACGTAGAATTGATGTTGGATCCATTTTTATGCTTTTGGTCCAAATTGAAGGTATCACACTTTATCACACAAAATTAGACGGTTGTTTGGGTTTGTTTACACAAAATGTAGATATTTTGGACCAACGATCAATATTGATCCATTTGCACATAATTTGCATAAAAAATCCATCTTTGAAAATTGGAATTTGAATTCGAAACTGCACAAAACACTCTCCGAACGTTTTAATTACCTTAATTTCCAAATATGAACTTCAAAGAACACCGTTAGGAAATTCTGGTACGCTCGAACCCAAGGAGTCAACGATAACATTCGTCATCCAATAATTGGAACGCCGAGAGTGGCACTTTGGACCTCGAGTCGTCGAAAGTTTAAACTACGAGGGACAAACTCGAGGCTTCAAGTGTCTTCTCTTTGAGCGATCTCCCTGGGTGATTCGACGAGGAGGGACCAAAGGCAAAGGGGTGATGGGAACCGAAAGAGAGATCCGATAAACGCAACAAGCAACCGAGATTCGTCGTTACCTCGTTGTACCAAACTTTATTCGATTTGTTAAAAGCAAAGGGAGGGGGAAACTTAACCTCTTAAAGAATAACAAATAAATAAATGAAAATAAAATATAGTAAAATAATAATAACAATAATTAATGAAATTAAATATATAAAACATTATTTTTAAATCATTAAATTTTATATTAATAAATAAAAAATTAAATTTTAAATAAATAAAATTGAATATATATAAACATAAATTAATTAAATTAAATAAAGTAAAATAATAATAATAATAAATAACATTAAAAAGCAAGAGGAGGTTGGAATAATTGTTTCTTTTTAAATGTAAATCGAATGATTTCTGAAAAGCTATTTTTTGAAATCGACATCTAGTCGAATCTGAAGTACTCACTTTTCATGAGCTCCACCCTCGCCCTCGCCCAGAATGGCCTCTCAGCTGTCGTGAGAATACCCACAGGTGGGGTCCTCGGATCCGCCGGTGTTTCCATTATCTTCAGAATTTGCTGCATCAATTCACCCTCCGTTATCCTTCCCCTGTCCGGCGCCCTCACTGGCACGCTGTAGAACTAACGATGACGCAAGCGTTGCATAAATACGAGACGGGAATATCCCAATACGAAAAATCGAGGAATATTTCCCATTACTCGAAATGACAAAACGAAGTTTCGAATTTTTACTCTTTTTTTTTATGCCTCGGGTTTATTTAAGGTTCATTTACCTGGGGATTGTTTAATGTTAATTTAAGATTATTTTAAATGCCAGAAAAGAAAATTAAAATTATTTAAAATGCCAGAAAAAATTCAATACAATTTGAAGTGTCAGATTAAATTGAAGATTATTTGAAATTCCAGATAAAATTTGAGATCATTCTTAATTATTAAAAAATACAAGACCGTATTTAATTTAAACAAATTACAGATGATTTATAATTTAAAAAAAATGAGACGATTTTCAAGTATATTCGAGATGATTTTTAATATTAACAAATTTGAAACAATTTTTTATTTATACAAATTTGAGATGATTTTAAATTTTAATCAAATTTGAGATTATCCAGACGCGAGTGAAATTTAATTCGTTCGTTTTGTATTTTCTTACAATGTCAATTATCAAAATGAATTTCCCTCATAAATCAACTACAGTTATAAACTTCCAGTAAGAAATGTCTTCGAGCTGATTGAGACGCGTTAACTTTTTATGAGGATGAATAGCAGTCACGTCTTGTATGAAAAACGCATACCTGATTATAATGAGCGACTATGATATGATCGCCGGAGGTTGCTCGGTCGAGAATCAACTGCTCATCGACACTTTCGCCTGGTCTTCGATATATCTTGAACATCTGATAATGTTGAGCCATGCACAGTGGTTGCAACGACTTCCCATCTTTAGACTTGACTCGTTCGACTTCCAATTCGGATCTAAAGATGGCGGAAAAACGAAAAGTGAAAACATTATTTTATTATTATATTTGCAGCTCGATTTAATTAAAAGGGAAGTATAAAAAAAAAAGATTATTATTATATATTATATTTTCTGGTGTATTATAATACGTATATAGAGAGAAAGTCTTTCGAGACGATGAAAGAGAAAAAAATCTCAGTCCCGACACCGGATACCTGATAAGGACAGGCGGCTTTCAGCTTTAGGATTTTACTTACTTCCGCATGGGAAATTTCATGCCAAATCGTTCCAAGCGAGTCGTTTTTCAAACGTGATTTTTAAATAATAAATTATCAGCGACTCCGATCCAACGAAAAATAAACTTTCTATAGCAAGCATTTTGAGGAACAAATTCCTTTATCTACTCGTTTTAAAATCTAACCTCCAGCAGTTACGAGAACAAAATTTTACCGTACACGCTTTTGTGAGACAGATTTCCAATCATTTTTCAAGTGAAAAATCCAATGCTTAATAATTTTTTAAAAATTGTCAAATTGTTTATACGCGAAGTAACGCCGTTTTATTTAGTGTAAGAATTAAGGTGGCCGAAGAGTGAAATTAGGAATTTAAAAAAATAAAATAAATAAAAAATTAAAAAATAGTTCAAGTTGGATATTGCACGAAAAATGATCCATATTAAATGGATATTCGTATAGATATAGATGATGCCCCTCGATTTTTGCATGGGTCGTACGTAGCCGACGGATTTCCTGGGAGAATGCGTTTGAGAAAGCTCCGCTAAATTCGTTTGGCTTCTTCGAGGATCCTCCCTTTTTTTTTATTTTCTCTCGTTGAAGGGACACGAGCCGGTGAGCAAGTAAAAAAGATGGAAAAGATTCGGGAGATTTTCGAGACCGGGAAATCGTGGTGGTACACTCATCGGTTGATAAATGAACGGAGGACCGAGCCGGCAAAGAATTCCCTCGTTTCTGAATGATTACTGAGTCGGGGAGCTGGCCAACATACCCTAGCACTTGTCTTTTTCTTATTTCATTCCGGGACTCCGAAGAATATCGGAAAATAGGGGACTCGTGGAAAATCACGTGGAACATTTATTTTCTCGAGTAGAGGACGCGACCCAGGATCCATCAAAGGATTCTCATTGGGCACGCCTAAAAGAGCATCGAGAAGACGAACAAATATTGATATTGACCTAGCATCAACCGTATACCAGGATTAGCTGTACACCAGGGTTAACAAGTATTACTTCAGGAAACGAGTTTCTGGAGTCCCCATTATTTGCCAATTATATCAATCATACTTAATAAACAAACCCAAACAAATGTAAATTATTTAGATTTCGAACAAACCCAAATAAACGACAATGATTTAGGTTTCAAACAAACCCAAACAAATGTGAATGTAAATCATTCGCAAAGTTTGAAAAAAAAAAAAAACGATGTTTTTTTGTTTACGATGCAAAACTGAAATTAATCAATAATACGATTGTTATCACTGTCGTATCATGTTCCCTAGAGTGTATCATGGACGCGTTAGAAATAATGGTGGATGAACGTTTTCACCCTCGTACGTCAGGGAACGCGGGTTTCTCGGTGCACGTCGAAGGAACGAGAAAATATACCGAGTGGTTAGACACGAAGCGAACAAATAGAAATGTCGTTTCCTAACGAGACGATCGTAAGCGTAGTGTCAAGTATGATGATGATTGAACGTTGAGCCGTATCCCAAAGACGAGACTTGTCACCCTGGAGGATTATCGTTCTCGTTACGTTTTTTCGAGACAATTGATTAATTAAAATACGAAATAAGCCCAAAATGTCATTGACGCGAATTAGAAATTGGGTAATTCGGTTATCATTCCAAAAAGGAATTATCGAACCGTCTATTTTGGAGCGAATGATGTAATCATGATTGAGAAGTGACCTTACCGATCCAGAATTTCTTGATAGTCGAGCAACTCGGTTAGAAATCGAGCGAGGAAATTCGCAGCTTCCCGTTGACACGTGAATCTTTTTGGTCGCGCCGCGAGTCCGGGACTGCTGTTTATCGGGAGAGCGAGTGGCACCGAATAATACATGTCGTCGAGCCACCATGATGTTGCCTGCCAATCAGAGAGTGACCAATCGTCTCGTTAGACGAGCACGATGAAATCCAATTGTTTTCAATGCTTTAAAAAAACATTAAGTTTTTAATGTAACAAATAAGTGATCGTTAACGAATCAATGATGGTTAAAGAATCGATAATTATTTAAAAATTGGTAACTTTTATAAATCTGTAATGCTTAAAAATCAGTAATTCTTAGAAATCAATAATGCTTAAAAAATCGTAATTCTTGGAAATCAATAATGCTCAAAAATTAGTAATTCTGAAAAATCAGTAATGCTCAAAAATCAGTAATTCTTGGAAATCAGTAATGCTTAAAAATCAGTAATTCTGAGAAATCAGTAATGCTCAAAAATCAGTAATTCTTGGAAATCAGTAAAGCTTAAAAATCAGTAATTCTTCGAAATCAGTAATGCTTGAAAATCAGTAATTCTTCGAAATCAGTAAAGCTTAAAAATCAGTAATTCTGAGAAATCAGTAATGCTTGAAAAATCGTAATTCTTAGAAATCAGTAATGCTTAAAAATCAGTAATCACTGGAAATCAGTAATGCTTAAATTCAGTAATTCTTGTAAATCAGCAATTATTAAAAATTCAGCAACAATAAAAAATGCATTAATTATAAAAAAATAACTACTGAACGTAATTGGACGATGATAATTTCCGGGCGTTTGGCCCTGTCCGGTACATCGTATTTGGTACGCAATCAACATTCGTTGACAAGAACAAGAGAACGCTGATTATTATACCAATTTGGTGCAGCCCTCAACGTTTCAAATGCAACGAAGATGAAATAGCAATAAAAAAGAATAGAAGAAAACAAAAGAAGTACCAATTCACGTCCTGTTTCACACGGTTGCCTCAACTCTAAAACCATTCGTACTTCGTGACCTGGAATATCATTGCGAAATAATACGAAATTAAAAATCCTCAGTGAACAGTTATTAAGGGGTTATTGTGGGCATGAAAAAATCATTATTTACAATACGAATGACCAAATCATTTTTTGTTTGTCGTCGAATTTTTATTATTTTATGATTAAATAAAATCTAATTTAATTGTTTTTGTTTCTATTATGATTATCATTATTATTTAAATAATTCAAAGTTCTTTTCTTTAATTATGGGATGGTCGTTATGACAATTTTCTGACGAACCGTTTAAAAATATTGATTTTACGCCAGGCTACCGCTAAAAATTTAAGTGCCGTGTTGCGGCTCGCCCTAATCCCTATTTAATGACGCATAAGCTCTCTCGGCACCGTGTAAAGCGCTGGGTGAGCTTTCCCCGCGTGTGTATTCTCGCGAGGCCTCCTCGGGAGGGGTAGTTTAAAGTTTAAACCGGAAGGAGCTTGTCCCCAGGTAGCAGTCAACCTCGATCGTTATCTCAACAATTTAATCTTACTTTCCGAACTTTAAAATTGGCTGCGAAAAAAAAGAAAAAAAAGTGAGAGAGAGAGAGAGAGAAAAAAAAACGAATTAATCAATTTGGGTGGCGATGTCGGTAATCTCGACGGAAATATCGACGGGACGTGGAAAATTGCGAACCGTACGGATATAGATACGAGGATTACTACTATCGGCTTTTAAAGTGGATGTCCAGATCGATACGACTTGAGAAGTTTTTTTCACTCATTCGGGTGGAAAAATGACGAAAGTACTCGTCACCTGCATTTCTTTTTAATGGACAATTACTTATTTTTACTAATCCTAAATCGATATACGTACACTGGTGATTGAAAATTACTTTTTTTATAGAATTATTTGTAATTACGATAAATAATTTTTGGTGAAATCGTAATTAATTAATTAGTCATCGTGAGTAATAAGTGATTTTTAATAGCTGATCAACGGTTAATCGATAATTATAATCGGTGATCATTGATGACTGATTTCTGATTAATGATTAATTATTCATTATTGTTGATATTTATCAGTAATATTTTTAAAAAAAATTGCTAACGATTAATCAGTAATTATTTCAAATGATTATTGATCAATTGATATTTGTTTTTAATTTGTGCTTTTAATAATTTTTTTTTAGTATTGTTATTTCATGGAGATTTGTTGTTATTGATGGTTTAATAATATAATATAAATATATGATAATATAAATAGAATTTTTTTACTTTGATGTGTTATGTAATTATATAATGTTACGTAATAAGAGGTACGAATAATTAACGATTTTTAATTATAATCCATCATTGTTAATTAGATCGAATTGTTGATTATAATGAATAATTCGTGGTGAACAAAATCTGCTTTTATTTCGTTCAATGTATAGGTGGTTTTTATTGAACGAGTTTATCAGAAAAGCACTTAAATCCTCAACAATGGAACTTCGTAACAATGGTAGTGCCCGTGGCTTCCGGTCGACCTCAGCAGTTAAAAAAGAACGCAATTTGATATACAATGCTCTTCCAGTTTTTCCTTCGATCGGGGAATTCCCGTTGGTATCCCTTAACTGCACATTATGCAAGAGAGAACAGAAGGAAAAAAAAAAAACGAAAAAAAAGTTAACGACGAAAATTGTTCGAATCTTTCTATTTGTCTTAATTTTCAGGTCGCATAATTTTCTACGTGCACAATTACGGCTTTGCTTTCACTCGGTGGCACGTCATAACGATGGTTTCCCAAGTTACGCACTTTCGCGTCTTCGAGTTGAAATAATTGTCTGCCCGAAACTCGTTCTCCTTCCTCGTTGCCCAACGAAATATTTCGGATCTTTTTGTTTTTCAAAATTTCGATGTAATATTGATATTTATTATATATTTTATATTTAAAATAGTATTTGGATAAATAATACATTTTTATCGTGTTTTTCATATTTTTGGCTGATTTTTATATCTTTTTGTCCAAACTTCCGGTAGACTTAGTCGTCAGCAAGTTTTTATAATTGAATAATCTTTGGTAACAGCTGATGGTGAAAATCACAAAATTTTAGATGAAAATCGATTTTTTACGATTTTTGTTTATCATACTTCTAATTTTATGTAATTTGGAAATATGTTGGATTTTTTTTCGTTAGTATCGATGTAATATCAATATTTATTGAATATTTATTATTTAAAAGAGAATTTGAAAAAAAAAAATTGATTTTTATTCTGTATTTTATATTTTTCGGTGGTTTTTATGTTTTTTAAATGAAAATTCCAGCAGGCTTCGTTATCAGCAAGCTTCTATTATTACACAACCTTTGTTACCTTCCGATGATAAAAAAATCACGAAATTTTTGGTAAAAATTGATTATTTACGATTTTTGTTTTTCACTTTTCCAATTTTGTGTCATTTGGGCTCAATCGGTTTCCAACTGTATCGGATTTTTAGACACGTCGTTTCGGATGATTATCGTGTAAGTATAAAGACATCAGTAGGTGATACGGAAATTGTTTATACTTTCTATCTCGCTTGGTGAGCTCGGAAATAATGATTGTGGAAATAGATTCGACCTGGTAGCGAGATACGCAAATAGACTTCCGGGTTTGCTGAAATAGTTGAACGACTGCGCTGAAACTATGCACGTTGTCTCTACACCCTTCGACGATCGAGTATTTCATTTTTTTCCTTTTTCGCTTTTTCCATTTCGCTTCGGGTTTTATCAGGATGAAGAGGAGAAAAAAGAAAAAAAAACGATATAACGGGCATTTCCAGGGTAGAAGAATGATGACATTTTCGTGACCGGTTCAATTTACCTTTACCAGGAATTGTTGGTGGCTATTTCAGCGTTTACTCCGTATCGATCAAACATTAGTCGATTCTTGGCCTGTCGAGTCGATTAATATTTCACGCGGATGTTCCTCGTGTTCGGAACTTCACTGAATCGTAAAACGCTAACCCAAACGAAACTCAAACAGCCATAAATACAACGTCTTTGAATTTGGTTTGGGTTACCAAACATGGCGAATACAATTCTAACCTAATTTACCATCTTAAAAAGTAGATTTACAAAAAATTACTTTTTAAATATTGCTTACGTCATATGGTAAACGTCCCCTCGAAATTTCACGTTTCTACCTTCAACGGTTTAAGCTGGATCCGATGAAACGACATGACATTAGGAGTTACGAAAAACATGAAAAAAAAAAACAAAAAAAAAACAAAAAAATGTTCATAACCAAGATCAGCATGTTGGCAATCATGGCGGTTTCATTTCGTCCATCAAGAAGAGGTTATCAAGATTCGGTGAGCAGTTTTTCCTCAACGTGTTAAAAATGGCTGTTAAAGTCACGCGAGGCTACCAATATGGTCCATTTTCTTCAACACTGGTTTACCTTGCCCCCGTAAATTGCCACAATCGACCGGCCAATAAACAAGAAACCTCGAAACTTCGTCGCGTTAAATTTTTTTTTTTTTTCATATTTTTTTCATTTTAATGTTTGCTTTTATTTTTCACTTTTTTTTTAAAACACTTGTTCTGCATCCGATCGAGTTATCGTCGTGAGCCGCGTGCAACGTAATTACGCCATTACCGGGCGAGCTCTGTGTATGGATTCTGTACATTAAGATATTGCGACGTTACCGCTTCTTGGTCTGTGCGTCTTCGAGCATTGCGAATTCACCGAGATGTATTTCCTCACTCCTCTTTACTTTATACATAACCGAGATGGATCCTCTTTCGCTCTCGTGTTTGCCAACCTCGTTAAGGGGTTGCACCACCTTGCTGCTCGAATAAACAGCCACGATACATTTTATAATAATGCATTCCGTTTTGTTATTCTATCCGACTATCAAACGTACCCAGCCTTTTTTATTTTTCATAAATAAATGGGGAAAAAAATAAAAATAATAATAATAATAATTATTATTATTATATATAATACATAATACGTAGTAATTAACTGCTCGTCTTCATAATTAATTATTTTCCCTTTTTTATAATTTAGATTAATTGAATTTCGATCGAAATTCCAAACCCAAACAAGCCCAAATAAACCCAAACACATACATTCTAGTTTTATCATCAAAAGGAACAAAAAAATTAAGAAAAAACTATCGAAAATCAGTAGAGATACGAGTCGTTAAAAAACTTCTTTTGGAAATATTTTCCGATGATAACTTTTTTAGCTCCGCTACGTCGGAAAAATAAAATTAAAATGTTTTCTCGCTAACAAAGGTGTAATGTAGCACAGGGAAAGATAACCATATTTTTTTTGAGGAAATGGCAGGTGTTTGAAAAAATCTGAGATTTGTATTTTGTTTCTTTAAAAAAAAAATTGATAAAATACGTAGGAATCTTCCAATTGAAAAAATCCTGTGCTAAATCTTAGATGGTATTGTTGGGAATGTGTAGTGCAAATTTCATAAAAATCCGTCAAAATCCCATCTTTCTGTTGACTGTTAAATTACCAGACTACAAATTTCCAAAAATATTGTCAAAAATGGAAATTAAGCGGGAGAAAATCGATTTTTCGAGAACTTCAAATTATTGTAACCCCTTAAGCTCTCCTGTCTTCTTTTTCTTCCTCCCGTGACTGCAGTAAACAGTAACAAGAGGAAAAAGTTAAATATAAATGTTTTTTTTTGTTAAACAATTCGCCGCACTGAATAAAAGTTTCACGATTATTCGTAATTGTTAATTAGTTAATTTCAATTGGTCGTTGAGTATCAAATTTTAATTAACCGGCAGAGGGCTTTTCGTGGGTTCAGTACGAATTTGATCCTGTTTTCTAGACACGAGGAGCCCTCACTTGTCTCAGGAAGGTCTTCTTTCGCGCCGAGCTCATTCTCCCCTCTCTCTCTCTCTCTCTCTCTCTCTCTCTCTCTCTCTCTCTCTCTCTCTCTCTCTCTCGGAAAGTGATGAAATCTGAGATGAAACGTGTGCGGAGTGAAGCACTACGGCGCGTTGTTTCATACAAAGTTTATACGTGTGTTTTTGGGTTTTGCGTGTTGGTGTCCATGTATATAGCTGGTACGACTCTTCGCTCGATGTAATTCGAAGGGTAATCCACATAACGTGATTCGCCCTGATGTATCGTTCACTTGATACGAGACAACCATTAGTGGCGAATACGACGCTGATGCGCGTGGTTTGTAAATTTCTGTACCCGAAGACATATGTGCTTGGGAAAGAGAGATTGGAACGTGAATTTCCATTGTAGACTTCGGCGCCGATACTTTGGATCGTTCGGTTGGCTTTCAATCGATTTTATTCGTAAATATTTTAATTGACACGTTTGATTAAATGTTATTTTTGATAACGAATTGAAAAGGATTTAAAAGTGGATTGAAAATGGTGAGAAATCGCGCGGAGATTTATTCGGTCGGATTTGCAGGAACTAATTCACTTTTCAAAAGTATCCGGTTAGAGCGTGGACGCCGGAAGTTCCAAGTTATTATCGCGGAAGCTTTGAAAAAACGTATACGCCTAGGTTTTGGTACAAACAATGATGCTTTACTATTGACAAGTCGTCCAGTCGCCTCCATCGCTTGACATCTTCGAAGTCCAGTTTCCGCTACTTGCTTCGGGTGTTTCAAGCTCCGATGGTTTCATTTGATTGACAAGGGAACATGCTCGAGGCTAAATTTGTTCACGTGTGCTTTCAGACATATTTACGAAAATTGGATTATCGTCAATATCTGAAGTGACGAAAAACGTTAACCTAAAAGCAGATAGGTAAAATTAAAAAAATCAGTTTAGTGGGTAAACCGGAAAATCTGTAAACTTCGATTATTCACTATATGTGTAAGTTTGCGCATTTATGTCCGCGTATATACATTTATAGCTGGATTCGTGATAGATACACGTTATTAATTATATCGAGGGTGCGAGGCGGAGAGCGATTTCGTTCGGTTCGCATCCTCCCGGATAATCGAATAATTTGACGAGGACTCAGTTACCAGGTTCCATACCTCGAACGACTCGAAATTCATTACAGATACGTTCCACCGATTTCCAATCTTCGTGTGTATCGTATTACATTTACGTAACGTTATTTTTTCCCAAAACCCCAGTCTGTTCCATTAGAGGGTGCGAAAAGCAAAAATGAAATATTGAATTTTCACTTAATTAAAATAAATATCAATAACCATTTACATTCGTACATTTTTATATTAAATTCAAAAGAATAATCAATTATTCATTTAACTGATCAATATATATACATATATATTTATTAATAAATAATAAAAAAGAACCTAAATAAATAAATAAATAAATAAATATTTATTTATCCATTCATGTATTCATTTAGGTTTATTTATTATTTATTAATATCGTTGGGAAAACCTCTTTCGTGAACAAATATATATATATATATATATATATAATTTTCGAATAAATAATATAAATAAATAATGAATAAATATTTATGTATTCAATAAATATTTTTCTTCGCTTTAAATCTTTAATCGTGCAACGCAGAGTCGCGGCAAATAAACCGGAACATGAAACTGGAAAACGATTTTTCAAATTTGAATTTCCGGTTCTGTTTCGACGATGACTGGCACAAATCGAGGGGAAGAAAAGTAAAAAAATAATTTGAGCCCCCGTTGAACGATCGAAATTTCATCCGGATCCAATAGCAGATAATACTTTGTACGTGTATTTTATGCGAGACGGAAAATGATTATTAATCGTGGCGAGTCATGCGAAAGTATCGTGCTCACCCTCGCGCACGATATTTTCGCTAGGTGAGCGTGCAGGAACGGGAGGCAGAGCAACCGGTGCAGCTGCGTTAACTCCCAGCGCCTGAAAACATATCGGTTTTGCGGGCTATACCTTGGTAGTTGTATACAGGGGTAGTCAGACGACCCTTGTTCGCTTATACTGTTTTCTCTCGTTGCTCCGAGCGCGATGAGATATACGAAATTTTAGGGAGGGCAGAGACATCACTGTGGACGCGTAGTAACTCTTCACAGAGCGTGCATTTCTCACTGGTCTCGTTTTTTTTTATTTTTAATTTTTTTTTTTTTTTTTACTACGAATTAATTATTTATAAGTAAATATATAATTTAAAAAATTCGTATTAAATTCTTCGTAATAAATAATTTTCGTTTCGTTTCTAACATACTATACAATTTTTTGCGCCTGATTATCTTTATTCGAATGATTAAATTTCGAATTAAGTTTACGTTGAAATTAATTCTCAACATAAGCTTAAAATTAACGTTAAAATTAATATTAATTTCAACGTTAGTTTTAACGTTGAAATTCGATAATGATGATAGCAAAATTAACAACGCAGCTTCAATTATTAATATTAAGTTGTCTTCATTTTAAGTACGCTTGACAATAAATTTATTAACGATTAAAGTTCATTTTAAGTAACCATATTCTTAACGATTAATGTTGAGTTAATTGTAACATTAACACTAATAATAAAGTTCATTTTAACTTCAACGTTAATTCAAACATCAAACTTAACTATAACGTTAATTTGAATTCTAAACTTAATCTTTACCGTTCATGAATACCTAAATTTAAGTTTCAACGACTAAAGAAATTTATTTTTCCACTGTTTTTCCTAATTATCTAAAATGTCATCGGAAAATGAATTTTTCGACTCGTAGGTGACATCAACAAGTTGCAATATTACAAACGTGATATTAAAAACGAACGCTGAAAAATGCAGCGTTCGTTTTTCGTATACCGTGGAAGCTGTGCTCGAATCGACGAAGCTGTGTACCGAGACAAGTGGGACATATCGTGACACGAGACACCCAACGAGCATGTGCGAGATCCAATATACACAAACATCATCCCTTCATTCGCCGAGGAAACATCGACCCCGTTAATCGAAACCCCCCCCCCCCCCCCCCCCCCTTCCACCGCTTTCTCTCTCTCACTCTGCAAACTCCTATCCATGCGCCCACACGGTGTCAAGTTACGGAGACTTCAACAGAACTCTATCCGCCCGAACATGACGCCCCCGTTCGTTCCTATCGAACTCACTCTCCCTCCGTACTTCCGCTTGTTGTATTTGTTGTTTCTCGTGTCACCGAAACCCCGGGAATAAAAAAAAGAAAAGAAACATCATTAGCGCGAAAGTGTCTCGGTTTCACGGTATTTCTCATTGGTATTATTGGGTGGTGGATCGGTTGAAAAGGATAGGTTGAAATTGATGATTCATTTCCACGGGACCTAATATTAGCCTCCATAGGTTTATTTATCTTTTGCTTCCGTAGATGGAATCTCGGACCCAATATTAGGCTTCCTTGGTCACTATGTATCTTTTTTTTTTGACGAGCTTCATTTCGAATCAACCCAATATTAGGTTTCTTTGGTCTGTTGGCTTGTTTTCTTGCGCAGCTAGAGTCGAATCGATCCAATATTAGGCTTCGTTGGTACCTTTATTTTTTTTTTTTCCTAGTTCTATCTCAGATTAATCCAATATTAGGTCTCATTGGTTTGCCTCTTTTTGCAGAGTTCGTCGGAGCCCATCGATCCTAACCAATATTAGGCCTGCCTGGTCCTACTTTATTTTTTCACTTGTGACGTTTCAATTCGTAACTGTTCAATGACGCTTTTTCAGGGCCTCTATTTTCGCAGTCAGTATTTCTCTTTCCCATGGGCTGGCCGTCTCCTCCCATGTCTCCAGCCATCTACTGGATACCCCGATGAATCCCTCATTCACTGTCTAGGCAAAAAAGCTTCGGACGAGCACCTATCTTGGATTCCCTCTTCTCCACTTCTCTCACCTTTTCACTCGGCGGGTTCCCCTCGTCGGGGTCTACCTTTCGCAACTACAGCTCGGCGCAAACGCGGTCTTATCGACCCCCGTGCGAACACGGCAGAAACAGACGATTCGCGGCTATTCCCAATGCTGAATATAGGCTGGAGGTTCACAAGAGATGGAATACCCATATGAGAATGTAGACAAAGGGAGCAGACTTCCCGATGCCTCGGTTCGGTCTTGGTTATATCCGGTTGTTCCTGGAGTGCTTGATCAACGAATTTGCGGATCTCATTAGGTTCTGTGGATGAGAAGTTCTGGAGCAAATTGTGGTGGAAGTAGCGAATGAGCAAATCGTTGCTGATTGTTCAATGGCTTCACAGTTGGTTGGGTTATTCATTGGTAAGAGGTTGAACGAGGAGGATGCTAAATAGACTGTGAAAGTATCGAGCAGATTGCATTTTGAGCCAAGGTGAGCCGTCAAATCACGGTAACCTCTTAAATCTAATTAATGATCCTGTTGCCTCGAGAAACGGACTAGCCTGATTCGAACTATTAAATCACTTCGAACAGATCTTAATCTTTCTCGTTCTTTTCTTCGTTTTCGTTTTATTGTTTAAGTATCGTTGTTAATCGTGGAGTAATCGTGAGGCTTCATCGATGAAGAAATCTCAGTTTCAGATGTTTGGAAATAACGATTTTCTGCTCTGGATTATTAAGCAATCCGGATCCCACGGGCTATTCAACTTTGTCCGTGATCGTTTATCAGCTATTGCTGATTCAAGAGTTACAGCCTCGTTAATACAAACCTAATTGGAACTGTGTCTTGATTGCGGAAAGACAGGCACGGTTATTGAGCAGAAAGGGCTAGGCTTTTTTTTTGTTTCGTCTCGATTTTAACTTCGCACCCAACGAGTTTGCTTGACCCCAGTCAACTGTCCGCTTTCATCATCAACGGTCTGTCACGAACACATTTGGATAACGAAATACATTGGCTAACCACGGAAACGGAATATCACAGGCCTTCTCGTGGATCCTTCAACTAGCAGCCTTCGTACGTGCCACGTACGGAAAGTTCGTTTCCAATGGCAAACTTTCCAATGGTCAATGACAGAAACTTTCCGTCAGGCTATTTCGTTTTCGTTGATGCTCCATCATCGTTTGGCTTTGGAAATAGAGCCGGGGATATTTGATTATTGGCTATGGAGGGTTGCCCATCCGCATGGTCCATCACCGTTAGTTTACTCGATCAGAAATGTTATCCGGCATTCATTGATGCGGAAATATACCAACGACAGTACTTTTTCATAATTCAATTTTTCGCACTCGTATCCGAATCAAACTCAACCCATTGGCACATTTGGACAGTTGGCCATCAGAGAAATAATCATTCGAACTTCTGACGTTCTCATTTTTGGGTATGACCTAAAACTACTATTTTTGGGGTCCAACCTGGAAAACCTCTCTAATAATGAACAGAGCCTAATGGATGAAGGATCAACTTCGGTAATGAGATGATTCTGGGGACGTATTACTTTGGGATCAATAATAGACGACAGGGTTATGAAAAGTACATTGGGGGTAATGATGAGGAACCTTTCGTTGGATCAACACGCGATTGGCCTGGTTGTCCGGAAGTCACGTCCGATCAGCAGTGTCGTTAAGATTCGATTATAACGTGTTTTGCTGTTTTTTTTTCTACCAACTCGGTCGTTTGGTTTGCTCGCTCGAATCGGTTTTCCATTTTTTATAATTAAATGATTTTCACGTGATAATTGATTATTGATCGCTAGGTCAAGTAACAACTGATGTATCTATATTGTTTAACTGAAATCGATTTCCCATTTTTCTTGCCTGAATCCATCTAAATGTTGAAATTCACTTTCCATTGTTACTTGACGTAACAATTGATGCAGTTTTTCCCTGATAATTTATATTCAATTACAGGAGTACGTAATAATTTCTGTATTTATTTCTTCGCTGAAATAGACTTGTCACTAGCCTTATCCAAATCGACGCCATGTGATAATTGATTGTTAATTATAACCAGAAGTAATAACCTACAGAAGTACCAAATGACAGTTCCATTGGGGGTTCAATCCAGTACACTTTGCCTCACTGACAAGATCTTTACCTCTTCAACCAGGACATTTGCCATTCTGGTCTTTCCACCTCCTGTTTGCCAATAGCAAATCTCATTAGGCTCTTTCATCGATCGTTTTAGCTTCAACTCAGGGTTGTTCCAGTTCCTTCAGCCTTCAGAAGACCTTCAGGTTCATCATACAAAACCCAATAACTGACCCAATACAAGTATCTTACGAAAATCTAATTTCCTGTCAAATACTTTTGCAACATAACATAGATTTCCGAGTTGGGGAATCCTGATGGGAATCTAGACTTTTTCAAGGTCATATTCAGTTCCATTCTCAGAATGGTTGTTTTTTTGCTCGTTTTTCATTTCCCTTCGGAGTTTCATGTTTCCAACGACATTGTAGACAGCAGTCTTCGGTTTGTTTTTCCTATAGGTCCCCTTAACGATCGATGACAATGATGAAGGTAGGGAAGAAAATAAAAAAAGAGAACCGGTGTAAACCGCGAGGGTTCCTTTAAGTGGGTCGTAACCCCAACGTCGTAGGTTCGGCCTTCGCGCTACGACGAGGTCGTCTCGCATATTGACCCAGATCTTGGGACGAGCACACACCTCTGCCGTTTACAACCGGCAAAAAGCGAACGGCGAGAGTTCACCTGCGCACCACGACGTCGACGTCGTTGACGCTTGGGTTCCTCAGTTATCTATAACGTATCACTATCTTTATATATATATACATATATACAGGGTGTGTCACCAGAAAAAATATCACCCGAATGACGTTCCAATATCCGTTCTTTTGTTCCGTCTTTTTTCAAAATCAATAAATAATTTTTTATACAATTTTATTACGTGTTTTTAAGTCCGTTGGATTTTGAAACACGAAGTATTTTCCGATGGGAATTTTTAATGATATTTAAGGACACAAATGGCTGTCAAAGTGAATCTTTTGATTTGTTTTTTTTTTTTCGTTTTTTTTTTCAAGATCAAAAAAACGTTTTTTGATCGAATGCTATGATGATCTTTTTTAATACTGTTGGATTTTGACACATGAATTATATTCCTATGGAATTTTTAATAATTTGGTGGACGCACATTACTGTGCAAATATATCTTTAAATTTGTTTTTTTTTCTTTCAATTTTTTTGTTTAAGATTTCAAACCCCCTTTTTCGTGTCATTATTTTTGTAGCTTTGTTGAATTTCAAAATATGAAGAACGATCCCATGGGATTTTCAATTATTCGGAAGGAATATATTTTTAAATTTGTGTTTTACGAACTTTTTTTTTTATCGCGATTTAATATAATTATAACTAATAGAAATAAGATTGAAAAAAGTATTAATCAATTAGTAATTAAAAATCATTGATTATTCGTTAACATTGACGTATAAAAAAAAATATTTTTACAGCCTTCCGCGTCCTACTAAACTATCCAATATGTACGTACTTCGCATTTTGAAATCCTGTATGTACGTACGTACGTATATGTGTATATATGTTCTTGCTCCTGGAATCGTTACCTCGGATTCTGCGCACTGCGATGAGAGCCCTCGTCCTCAACGAGAACCTCACCTATCGCACCTTCGCACCTTTTTCTCGCCAAGGGCTTCACGTAAGGGGTTAGGCCGCGGTGAAAACTTGAAAAAATTTCTCGTCGCCCGAGGCAACTCGGATCGAAGAGGAAGGACGAACGTTTCGCGAAATTTGGCAAAACTTAAGAGTACGATTGAATTCTCAAGTTTCAGGTGAAATTGTGATCGATCATCGTAGAAATGATTTTTTGTCGGATAAAAAAAATCAACAGAAACATTACAGGGTTTCTAGTGCCACTTATTTTTTAAAATTAAATTATCATCATCATTATTGAATAATTCATAAATAATTCACATAAATTTGCAGTTATGAATATTTCAATAATTATAATTTTTTTTAATTGAAATATATATTTCCTAACCCAAACAAATGATTATAACATTACAAGTATTGTTGTCTATATAATTTAATAAAGAGATTATAATTATTGAACAATTATGATAAAAAAATAAAAAATGAAAAAGAAAAATTATCGATGATTATTATTTTTTAAATTAAAATATAAATATTATAAAATATAATAATACAATCCATGTTATTTATATATTATACAAGATTAGAAATTATATTAAATTAAATTAAATATAATTTGTATAAATTTTATAAATATAATATAATACAATATAAATTTAATTATATTTAATTAAATTACATATAATTTTGGGTCTGGATTTACGTCAGGAATTGTTGTAGTCAGGTATATACGTACATGCAATTATATCCAGGAGTAGGTATAGGGTGAACCTGCATCGATCCACTTGACCCGGTGCACTTACGTGGATGTACAAGTTTAAAAAAAAAAAAAAAAACGTACGGGGTACGATTCGGGTAAGGTAACGCGAGATATACACACGAGGGTTCGTTGGATGAAGAGTTTATTCGTGCCAGCAGCTTCTTCAGCGAAATAGCGAGCCTCCTATTTCCTCGGCAGTCACGAAATTTTTTTTCTCTTTCCTCGCCTCGACGTTTGCATTTCTGTCCCTACAATTTTTTCATGAGGAGCTTACGTGCGTCAAATTTATTTCTGGATTGGCCAGACACGCTCCGAGCGGAAAACTACCTGCTGAGGTTACGAGAAGAAAAAATTTTTTTTTTACACACATATATATATATATATATATATATATATATTCCACTTGCAACGAGAGAATTATTCTTGCGAAACGAGGATGTTCCACGCGAGATAAAATTTATTATTTATCCAGTGATGCCACTCGTAACGACGATTTCATCTTTCGTGTTAATTCTATGAAAAAAAACAAAAATAGCACTCTGAAGCTTTGTTTCAAATCGGTTTAAAGGTTTCGTATTATCTCTGAGAAATATATCAAATTATATCATATTTGTATATATTTTAATAACTATAATTAATTATTATAGACCATTTTAATAATAGTTAATTTACGTAATTTAAATAATTATCGCAATTATAATTATTAATAATAGTTCATAGTTCATAGTAATAATAATAATAATAATAATAATAATAATAATAAATAATGAATTATCATTTAAAAAATATATAATTTATATAATTTTTTAAATATATAATTTATTATCCTCTGGATAATTGTCTAGATAATAATAATGAATTATATGAATAAATATGATATAGTTTTTAATCATATTTTTTAATACAGTAATTAACAACATTTTTTATTATTATTATTATTATTATTACTGATCATTAATAGTGGATTTGTTTAGATAAATAGTTATAGTTGGACTTGGTTGGACAAAAAAAACAAAGAGTGTCATCAAATCTCCAATAGGCACAAAATTCTTCTCCCTTCCTACCCTGTTTCCTATTGTTTTATAATTTTTAGAAATTTTCCTGTTAGCACTTCTGTGGAGGTTGGGCTCGGTAATGCGTTGTCGTGAGAAGACGCGGGCAAATGTACATCAATCTCGTAGGATAGATAATTATCAGGACCCCCCGAGGTGCACATACCCGTACATTGGCACGAGTGTGCTCGATTGCGCGATCACGGGCTATCATAATCGCGTGCTTGATCACGACGTCGATCACGTTTCACAAGTCTATAACTGTATACGCTTTAATATACGTGTAATCGCTCTCACTACAGTCAGAATCCGATTTTCTATCGACTCGAGTGGGGCTTGCTGATAGATCGGTTGAAAACCTTCAAATTGATAAGGGATCGGTTAGAAAAGTAAAAGCTGACAAAAAAATGGGTTGAAAATCTAAAAGTTGAAAAAAGATCGATGAAAAACCTAAATGCTGATAAAAGATTGACCAAAATCCTAAAAGTTCATAAGAGATTCGTTGAAAATCTATAAAGTTGGTATAAAGTGGGTTAAAAATCTGAAAACTGGTGAGTGATCGGTTTAAATTCTTAAAGCTGATGAAAGATCGTTTAAAAATCGAAAAATTCATGAGAGATCGGTTAAAAAAGTTAAAGTTGATAGAAAATCGGTTGCAAATCGAAAAGTTGATAAGAGATCGGTTAATATCCTAAAAGTTGGTAAAAACCAGATTAAAGTCTGAAAAGTATGAGAAACGATGTGTGTTTTTTTTTTTTTTTTTTTTTTTTTAATTATGATTTGTTATTTCACGAAATAGTTAATTTATAAAATAATGTGAGGTTAAAAAATAAAGGGGTATGGATAAGAACCATGATCGTAGAAAATCGGTGCCTCGCTGTATATATTTACAGTA
Source organism: Ophioninae sp. A BG-2022a (assembly GCA_030523105.1). NCBI lineage: Eukaryota > Metazoa > Arthropoda > Insecta > Hymenoptera > Ichneumonidae > Ophioninae sp. A BG-2022a. The sequence continues at coordinate 20,899 of JAPYZI010001615.1, forward strand.
GTACGAGGCGCACGAGAGGAGAGACCATGTATCGCCGTAGTTTCCTCTCGTAATTGCTATCGATCTTTAAACTCTCCGCCGAGGGAGCTCGTCCATTCGCAATAACACCCGCGCGCTGCAAATCTTCCCGATGAACACTTGCACATATAATTCCTCAGGACTAATAGACGCGAGTATACACTCGAGAAAATAGGATTTGTAAGCCCGATGATGTACAGGTTGCGATCAACAGATTGTGAAACGGAATTATGTCGATTCGATAAATAGACGGGTGCGCGAGTACACGAGTTAACAAAGAAAATATTGAATTCACGAAAAAACAAACAATAATTGAATTTGAAAAAAAGCAAACGAAATAAAAATGAATTAATTAACAAATCAAAAAATCGACACCATGAAAAAACAATAACGAAAAATAAATTGATGAAAAAAAAAAAACCAAAAAAAATTGAACCGACGAACAAAAAAAAATTGAATTGCTAAAGAGAAAACTGAATTGATGAAAAAAATATTGGGTCGACGAAAAACAAAATTGAACGTATGAAAAAAAAAAATTATAATGATGAAATGGAATTGAATCGACGAAAAACAAAACAAAAAAATGAATTGATAAAAAAATTGAAAAAGAACGAGAATCAGTAAATACGAATCATATTGCAAAAGGTAAAGAAACTGCAGCTGCTTTCATTTTTCGTCTTCCCTTAATGTATGTTCTTTATTTTTATCTTTGATTTAGCTTCTTATTTTTTGATTTTTTAATTTTATTTTTATCTTTGACCTGAACCCCTTAATGCGACCCATAAATGAGAAAGGATGTCTCTGACGATTTCAGTATCCTCTAAACATAATAATTTCTATAATTCTTCAATAATTCTAATCGTCACGTCCCTTCCGATTTTTCTCGTGAGAAGTGACTTCTGGTGTTTCGAAAAGTGGGTATAATGAGTTCGCGAATAGATTTTAAAAAATATATATATATTGAATCCTTCGTTGAAGCGGAGCGTGAGAAAAAAATCAAATAAAAAACGTGGATCCGGTTATATTCGAGGCGAGAGGATTTCCCAGATATTACCATGACTCGGCCGTTCATTTTTACGAGTTTTACGAACAATTAGTTAGCGAAGGCTCGTAGCCACCTAATTTTGCACTAATTAATGCGTGCTTCCTTCGTATCGTGCACTTTCGATGTTTCGTCGTGAGAATTTTTCTGGCCGTTGGATTTTTCTTGATGAGACGAGAAAAAGAAAAGAAAAGAAAAAAAAAAAATTATTTAAAAAGCGTATTTTTCCTAACGATAAGTAGTACAAGAGAAATCAGTGAGCACTTGTGAACTGGAGAATGGAAGGAATTTCCCTCGTCGCGCTTTAATAGATTTATGCCCCAGGAAAACGTAATTTTCTTCCTCGATCAAGCTCATCGTGTCGCAATGTTAAAACGAGTACTCGCTGTTACGTTTTTCGTCGAGCTGTCGAGTTTGAAACCATTACCAACAAGCTTAATAATAATAAATAGTCAACGTGATTAAAGAACGTCAAAGAAAAATAGGAGTCCCCATTTTAGTCGTACAATTCCATCAATTTTTATGAACAAAAAATTGAAAGAAATTTCAGTACAAAATCCCACCCCCAATGCCCAAAAATCGTATCCCCAAAACTGGTCCATTTTGTCACCAAAAACCTCGATTCTGTTTTCCTAACCTTTGACGTATTTGTTTGGGTTTGTTTGGGTTCGTAATAAACGAGGGTTAGAAAAAAAGAGTAGAAACATAAAAAAAAAGATTAAATTCTTATTTTCCTAACCTTCGTTTATTATTATTTATATTCAACCTTACTTTTTTTATTTGTTCCTCCTCAAAGTACGATCACTTTACAGCTGCCAAAAAACCCAAAAAAACGTTCATTCCTGATCTGCGTACTACTAAAACCAATTTCCAGTGAAATACGTTTAAAAAACTTTGTTGATTTCGTGGAGTTTCGGGCTGATTGGATCTCCCCCTGCCACCCCCTTAACCCTCCCCCATTTGTCGAGGTTTGAGGGTATTTTTGAGGGTGAGAAGTTGACGCTCGTCGACTGAGGGTGGATAGAATTAAAGGTTAATCCTGGGAGGAGTGCGAGTCGTACAACAGGAGGGGTGGATTAAGGGGGTTTCTCGAACAGGTTTTACTCATCCCCCTTTTTCTTTCCTCAACGAGACTATCCACACGGAATTTTCATTCTCCGCCTATTCGTTTTTTTCTTCAACAACCCCCAACAAAATCTCACGTATTTCCTCCTCCCCCTCCTCCTTCTTTCCCTTATCCCGACTAGTTTCGTCTTGTCGAGGAAACGAGAAGACTTTGTTTTACCGATGATGTCGTCACGGGCGATTGCGAACGCGTCGTAAATATTTGCCGTTTTAAGTGTCGCCTTGAATATCGAAAGGGAACGTTCATCCCTTAAAGACGAAAACAAAAAAAAAAGACAACTCGATTTCACAAGATTTTGCGAGGGGATGATTTTTCTCGGGCGAGATTCTTCGTCTTTGAAACTGACCTTTTGTATCCAAAGGATGTGTATATAATCACCTTTATTTTTGTAAAAAAACAACGACGATTATATAGATGATTGCAAATTTTTTTTATCGACGAAAAAACGATTGACACATTACGTAGTTGGGAAAATAATTGTCGAGTGTATAATTGGTGGAAATGTTATTTAATTGACTTGTTTGGTACAAAGAAGAGAAGAAAAAAAAAAAAAAAAAAAAAAAACTGGCTTTCGTTCTGAAACCGTTCTGAATTGGCGAACGACATAGAACGTCAGTTGAGGGTTAAACCGTATCGAGGATGTCAATTTTGCCGTCAATTTTGGCGCGCTGGTACGTCGATTTCAAGGTGAAAGGGAGAAGGGACGAAGATAAAGGACCAGCTAGTATAGACGGTTACGTATCACGAGAGTCCGATATAGCGAGTTGGAAAGAGGGCGAGGGCGTTTCGCAAGAACTCCGGCAGCCCTTCCGTTGTTTCCCAGTTGTATCAGCGAGCAATACCACAGACAATCCGCAGGGCTTAGCGGCTGTTTCAACAAGGGATTACCCGCGGCTCTTGCGCAACGCCCGTCTCCTAGGCCCATCTATTATACATATACAACCAACGAGAATCTTCCCCGTCCACCACGGAATTTTATCTCACTCCAATCTCACCCCTCGCTGGGGACAAACATTTAAATTGCCCAGATTAGAAGGACACACGGTACGAGCAGGAAAAAAAATCTACTCCGTCATGGGGATCGTATCTGGTAGGAAAAATATTTTTTTTTATTTTATATTTATAAAAAAAAAAATTGGAAAATATTTTTATTTATTTTATAGTAATGAAGATGTACGAAAATATTTTTTTTAATTTTATAGTAATGAAGATGTACGAAAATATTTTTGTTTAATTTAATATCAATTCAAAATAAACGAAACGCTTTTTTTTGTATTTAATAATAATTAAAAATTGAGGAAACATTTTTTTTTCGTATTTCATAATAATTAAAAATAAAAGAAAGTTTTTTTTGTATTTCATATCACTGAAAAAAATAGAAATACATTTTTTTATGCGGAAAAAAAACAACATTCAGTCAGAAAGGAATGTTTATCCAAATTTTAATTAATTTAAAATAAACAAATAATTTCTTCAATGATTTTCCTACGTTTATTATTACTTTTATTTTATATTAATAAAAAATATAGTAAAATTATTGTTAGTTTTTTATTGATTGGCCGATTCGGAAATTCGAAAATACATTGGCCGTTCTTTTGTTCACGGTGAACACGATTCTTCTTTTCGTTAGGTAATCTCTCGATCATTTACCGCTTCCCATTCGTTTTCCCCGGATTTTTGGCTTTCCCCTGAATTGATCTAGGTGGCTAGACTTATGTGTGTATACGATTCTCCAGCGTTATGTATCTCCCTAGGGTAAGATTGGCTCCGGTTTCCCCATTCCCCGAGATATGCTTCCCGCATATGAGCTTACGCAGTTACCAATTTTGGGAACGACACAGCTTACCTCCAAACTCATCAAATTCGTCGGGCATCGTAAATAAAATTTTTTTTTCGTTATCCAATCGAAAAGCTTTTTTTTTCGTATTTATATTACTACGTAAATACCGAAATAATGATTGACCACATTGAAGTATTACAGAAAATGGACAATAAAATATTATTAAAAATATAAATTTATTATAATAAAAATCAATGATTAATTATTAATTATTTATATTTATGCAAATTGTTATATTCATGTTTATATATTTATATTCCATGAATAAAAATATGAAATTAATAAATACTATTAACATAAAATGCAGGAATTATTATTCATTTATTTTTCCAAAAATTATTACAATTTAATATTTTAGTTTTTGTAGTTTTAAAAATATATAATAGACAAATATAATATTGATTAACAGAATGATATTTTGATAATAAAAAAATCTAAGTTTGACTGCTGGAATGACAATGAAACAAGTTTAAACATTTTTTTTTTAATTCATTTGTTATTCGTTGATAAAACGTTTTATTTCGTTAATTTCGTGTTTGTGCTTTTGGAAATTAATGAATTCGATTTCCGGGTGAGAGAAGGTAATGCACTTTGGCATCTGTAATATTTTCGATGTCTCAAAAGAGCCACGATTATTCACTCGGCATCAAAGATGGTCTCCAGTGGTTCCAGGGGTACATAGGGAAGACTGGGCGACGATAATTCCATTTCGACGATTCGTTTGATGCCAAGTGCGGGAGCAAATGAGGATGAGTTTCACGACGATTTTCTCAGTCGCGAGGAAAGGTAGACTATCGATCAGGTTTCGGTCCCTTTTACCTCCAAGTACTCGAGGGAATATTCTCTCGGTAATTACGAACTTGTCTGCGCGAACTTTCTTCCTCAACGTCTTCGAGGCCACCAACTTTTATCTCCTTTGATAAACATTCAAAATCGCTCGCGGTTACCATTCGACTCTTTTTCCAATCTCGCCATTGACGAACTTTTTTTTTCGTCGTGAAAAACAAAAAAAAAAAAAATAATTCGTTATTTTTCTATTTATTCATTGTTTATTACTTATATGAGAGGACAATTATTATTATTCGTTCAAAGCAGATTTTTATATTGAAACTTTTAAAAAATCGATTAATTTGAAGTTTCTCGAAATGGTGCAGGTATAGCTGACTAAGCGTAAGATTATTATTTTTGTAATTTTTCATAAGACTGTAAATGACACTTTCTCGACGATGCATCTTGGAGGAAAGATTTTTTTACTTCCTAGCGTTCGAGTTTGACCTCTACCGTTATCCAGTAGAAAATGAATCCGTACACGCTTTGGTCAGACAGACTACGAGTGGTCTTCAACTTCATTACGGTCTCCTCAATCGTTTTGGGTATTAAAAAAAATCGTAAAACTTTTGCTGGATCGATCTAACTTCGAAAAATATCAGCTGAGGGTAAAATTGTCGGGTTGACTGAAAAATGCTGATTATGGTTAAGGGACAAAGAAAAACACGTTTTTCGAAACTTTCGTGCAGAAAGAGTTGGCTGATCGATTTTGCGGAAAAGAAGCGTTACTTGGATGGCTTTTAATACACTTCTTTTTTTTTTCTTTTTGGCTTCGAGTAATTCGTATCCAGGCTTTATCGAGTGTCGCGTGTACACGAAAGAGGAGAAAATCCGATGCGAGAGACGAACTCTCCCGGTGGATCTCGCAGAGTGACGCAAAGGGCGCTAAAGAGAGCAGCCCGACAAAGGCAACCCTCCGGTGCTTTCACGGGATCCCCAAAATAAAAAAAAGAAACGAAAGAAATCCCACGGGAACGAATAAAATCGAGAAAAAAAAAGCAGGCGACAGTTTTCGCGGGTAAAAGACTATCGATTCACCTAAAAGTGTTTGGTGCCTCGGTCTACTTCGTGACAAACTAAATCTTCGAAGCACTTATCAGTCTTGTCAAAGCGAAACGCAGTTGGAACACCCAAGAGCCTTTATTCTACGAGAATAAAACTTTAAACGAACGAAAATATTGATTTTGTGAAATTACTGGTTCAATTATTTGGACTATTCATGTCACATTGCAAATTGAACAAATTTAAACTGCATTTTAATTGGATGTTTTTGTTTTTCAAATGAGCAAATTAAACTACCAAGATTTCGGGTTGTGAAGTAGTTTTACGAAAAAGTTATTTTTTGCTGCTTTTGCAATAATTGAATTGGCTTTCGCTTTTTCGAAAAAGTTATTTTTTGCTGCTTTTGCAATAATTGAATTGGCTTTCGCTTTTTCGAAAAAGTTATTTTTTGCTGCTTTTGCAATAATTGAATTGGCGTTTGCTTTTTTTTGTTGCAATTGAATTGGAATTTGCTTTTTTTTTGTTGCATTTGAATTAGCATTTACTATTTTTTTTGTTGCATCTGAATTTACTGGTCGTATTTGAAAATGGCTTATTCGATTGCCCAACGTCCTTCTCGAACCTAAACAAGCCCAAACGACAAAAAATCAGGATGTCAATGTATCCCATCAGCTTGGTAGCTGGAAACCAACATTTTTTGTTTGTTTTAGCTTCACCACGGAAAAATCCGTAAGCAATATACGTATACTCCAAGATGATCACTCGATCCTCAGTCCTTCTTCGTTTTCGTTCCTCCGTTCCCCGGGGAGTAAAAGAAAAGTTTCAGGCTCGGAGGATGGGTTTCCATTCTCTGTGTCAGGAACGTGAACCTTTCCCTTGCTTTTCCGCTTTTTTTTCCTTCCTTCTCGTTTCCTTTTTCGCTCGCCTATTTCTTTAATGTTTTTTCTTTTTTTTCTCTTTCTCTCGATTTTTTTTTTTCGAATCCGCTCGGAGACTTTGCCATGAGAAATTTCCTTCTCTTTATAGGATTTTCCCTTCCCCATAGACATTCAAAAAACATAAAAAAAAAGGTTTTTAAAAAACAACAAAGAATTATAAAAAAAATATATAAATATAAATATAAAATAAATATAAAAATACAAAAATATAATTATAAACCTAAAAAATATTCAGATAATGTTTCCCTATTTTTTCTTCGATATATTAAGGATAAACAAAAATTACAATATATTATTTTATTATTCACAAAATAATAAGAACCCATTGAAAATAATAACAAAAAATCACTTCAATCCTCGCGAAATATAATAATTGCACGCGATATTAAATCATTATCCGAATTGTGGAATTAATTTATCACGGACGTTCCTCTTGTCAAGAGAAAAATGCGTACGTTTTGACAGCTCGCAGTCCCTTTCCAAGTGGATTAAATCTGGCCGTTAAACGGCTACGAATAAAATTCTAATTACTTCGTAGCGACGGTACTAAAATTTTTTTACGATCTGGAAACCCCAAGGAGATACGTCCGGCGATTGTGGCGCTGCAACGCTTCCGCAATCATGATCAAAGATATTCCCAAATTTTATTGCTTCTCCTCCTTTTATTGTTGTTATCATCCGCGTTTCATGTTGGACCAAGTTATCTCAGCCGACGAATTAAAAATAATTGTAAATGCCAAAAATCATTTTTTTTCGTAATCTAAATTTTTATTCCTTTTGTTAATAAGATATCAGTTAATGCATATTTATAAATATATATATATATATATATATATATATATTTATTTATTTGTAAATTAGTTATTTTTATTAGTACAAACATATATTTATTTATACATAATTTATTTATTTATTTACGAGTAAATAAAAAAGACTTTTATTTATTTATATCAGTCAAGTAATATTATTTTTAATGCAAAAAAAAAAACGAGGCCGAAAGCTTGTTTGTCTTTTTTTACAAATTCCTAAAGTGTTGCTGGATGGATTTACAAAAATCGTTGAAATTATCGAAAACAATTCTAATGATTTATTTTAAAAAACTCAAAAATAATTCCAATAAAAATACAATAATACTGAAAATATTGTATCATCAGAATTTAGGATCGAACGCTCGATTGGGTTGAGTTTACGAAAAAAAACTGCGTCCTCGAATTTAAAAAATTCTGTAATTTTGCTCGAAATTGGAAAATAAATAATATCGAGTATTAATTCATAATTAAATCAACTATTTCTAAGTCCAAACATGTTCGTAACGAACCAGCCATCCAAATTCATGATCCCTAGTTTTCACCAACTTTTTGCCTTTCTATCCAGCACCCTGAAAAGACCGCACGTGCAGAAGTGCGCGCGATTTTCTTTCCTTTTTTGTCTCGAGTCGTGGATTCAATAGCAGAAGTAATGGAGCAGGGGTGGGGGGAGAGGAAGAGAGAGGAAAAAAATAGGGAAAAGACGGAGCTGAAACGGTTGTGGGAGGCGCGTCGGTATAAGCCTGAACGTTTACACAAAGGCGACAAGGTGTACGTAAGCCGTAACGAAAAGCCCCGGTCTCGTGGCCATAAAGGTTTATTGCCTCGGTTCTGTCAAGCAATCCACGTAAACCCTCCCCGTTCTCGGCCATGAAGATTCATGCGTGCGTGTATGTCCCGGCATTGGTTGAACGCGTTTATACATATGTATATTAGAATATTTGATATTTCGTATCAAATTGATCCGAGAACTAAAAATATCGTTTACTAAGACGCGGGACCTCCCAAAATTTATGACACTTTTTTTTGTTCATTCGATTTTTCGCTCCGTTTCTTTCCATCGAATCTCCAATGACCTAAGAAAAAGAAAAAGAAAAAATATATATATATATATTCCGCGAGAGAAAAAATGATTCGTCTTCGAGAATAAAAATGAAAATAAATCATTAAGATAGAAAAAGTAAGAGATTGAAACGAGGATGTAAAAGTTTGAAAAATAGAAGCCGAAGTGGAAAAAGGAAGAAAAAGGTAGAGGCCTGAACAGGCTGGTCGTAGATCGCTGTGATTTGATTAGTTACGTCGTCTAAGGAAATAAAATGGGCTGGCCCTGTTCTCTCCCTTTACTTCTTTTCGCCACATCTTATTATTCTTGGTTGTCCACGCGATCTATGCCGGCAATTCCAAAAATAGAGAAATAATAGAAACTCGAGAAACAAAACTCCGTTCACCGTAGCGCTCTGCCTGTGGTTTATATATATTATTCGCTGCAGGCTAGATATATTCCTATCTTTCCTCGTTTTTTCTTTTTTTTTTTTTTACCTTCTCGCACAGACCATTCACTCGATACGGCATTTTTTTTTTTTTTTTCAAGCCCGCATCGAAGTCGTATTCTTTGCTGTGACGGACGCTCGTTTTTATAGCGACGCAAAGTTAAACGTATAGATTTGCGATTAAATGTAAAAATATTCCAACGCAGCTATGCCTTTTTTTTACTCAGTACGCCTGTTTTATATCGAGCATGAAAAACTCAACGTTTCCGTTTCTCGTAATACGATGGCTATTATTGCTGTGTGTGCGTGTTTTTTTTTTTTTTTTTTTTTTTTTTTTTTTTTTTTTTTTTTTTTTTTTTTTTTTTTTTTTTTTTTTTTTTTTTTTTTTTTTTTTTTTTTTTATACATTGAAACCTGTCGATTTTTCGTAGCGAAAAAATATTGAGAGATAGTGTAATTCTTTTTTTTTTTTTTTTTTATTTATTCGTGGAGTGAATAAACGACTCTTTTTAAATATCGAGAAGCTTGCATCGTGGCCCATATTTTATATTTTTTTTTTGTAATTTTTACTATTTTTTTTTTGCCACGTCGAACGATTTCACGAAAGTCTGATCGATTCAAGTGGAAAAGGATCGTGACAATGTATTTCGTTGAATTTATCGACGAATTTAATCCGGGACCGAACTTTTTTCGTGCCTCTTTGATCCCCGACTTGAGAAGTCGTATTTCAAGTTATTCATATTTTCCGGTCTACAATAGAACGTGGTTAGCTATATAAGGAACTTAGGAGCGAGTTTTTTTCTACAACTTTATTTCTTCGCACAAGAGTCTAAAGACGAAATATATACTTTTGTTTTATAAGCTTATTTCCAACGTACAGGCTTTCAGGTTTTTAGAAATTTATACTATTCAATTGAATTCTTAACATTTTTCGGACTTGCTCGACGTCGAGGGAAAAAAAAAAAAAAAATACACGAACTTTGTCTTTTTGGCATCGATGTATGTCCAACCCAAACGTCTGCTAAAAAGCGTGCGTTGTCTCAAAAGATTCTCCCTGAAATTTTACGGACTTGGACGGGGCTTAGGGTGAAAAAACCTATAAGGTTTGTGCGAATGTTTCATCCCGCGAGGAGTACACCCCTTTTACGAAAATAAGCCATGTGGTCGGAGGGGCTTGCCGAGCGAAGTTCCCGCTCGGCGAGAGTTTTCGTTTCGCGCGTTAGTTCGCAATGCAGCGGTGGCTCCGCGGGGTGGAGGTTATAGGTTTTATGCCGCGACGCTGTGGGTGGTGGTAAGCTAATATTACGATACCCCGCGGCGACCTGGAAAATTTCATTGAGACTTCCATTATTCATCCTCGCCTCGGTCTATCTCTGTCCATCTCTTTTTCTTCGTTTCTTCGTCACCGTTGTTCGTCCCTTGGAGCCCTTCCCCCTCCTCTTTACGGAACCTTTGGACTCCCCGTTTATGTCCAGGAGGTAACTCAATTCGCATTAACAGGGGAACGAATTAACGCCCGCGGCTTTGTCGGTTGGAAATGACTTGCAAAAAAAAAAAAAACGTTTTTCGTGTACGGACTCGTTGAGCGAATCTAAACACGAAATGAAAGTTCGAATCGAAAAATTTCGATTCGAAATGGGCTTTTTTGAGCTTATTTTTGAAACTCGCGATTAAGGCTCGCCAAACAGAAAATCGATGTTTTATTTACTTTTCGTCCGCTTGGTAGTTTCTACTCTTAAACTTTGCACAAACGTGCAACTGAGATGTGTCGATGCATTATTCAATTTTTTTTTCCATTTTTGAATTCTTAAAAGGGTTTATTTGATCGAAAATTTTATGCTGATTACGAATGTCATAGAATTTTTGTCGAAAGCATGGAAGGAAGCAAAGAAAAACGTGTTTTAAGGTGTTTTTTACGATTTTTTCATAGAAATTTTGGGTTTTTGGGGAAATTAGTGGCAGATTCGTGTTCAGGGGATCAAATTACATCGTAATGGATCTTTTAAAAAAATATTAAAAATCAAAAATTTTTTTCGATTTTTGGACAAAATACATTTTTTCACTAAATCATTGATAACTTTTTTCCCTCTGGGATTTGGTACTCCAGTTTGTGCTCAATCTCTTCGTTATGATTTTCTCTTCAAAATGCTTTTTTAATCATTAATATCCGATGGTTTTTCGATTTTTGGCAGAATTTCAAAGTTGGAC
>JAPYZI010001616.1:0-30380 GCA_030523105.1 Ophioninae sp. A BG-2022a
GCGTTGGATTCGTATCGATATCTCTAATAGTTTTCCCGGAAAGTCCACTTGAAAAATCGAAAAAAAAGAGGCAAAGGGGTATGTATGGAAAAATTTGCAGAAATCGATGGTCCGACTTTGAAATTCTGCCAAAAATCGAAAAATCATCGCATTTAAATGATTAAAAAAGCATTTTGAAGAGAAAATCATAACGAAGAGATCTAGCACAAAGTGGAGTGCCAAATCCTAAAGGAAAAAAAGTTATCCATGATTTAGTGAAAAAACTTATTTCCCCCAAAAATCGAGAAATTTTTTGGATTTTTAATATTTTTTTTAATGGTCCATTTCGATGTAACTTTGTCCCCTGATTACGAATCTACCATTATTTTTCCCCAAAACCCAAAATTTCTGTGAAAAAATTGTAAAAAACTTCTAAAATGACGATTTTTTTTGTCGTGTGCAGTGCTTTCGACGAAAATTCGTTCATATTCGTGATCAGCAGAAAATTTACGATTAAACAGACCCTATTAATACTTTTTAAACGAAAAAAAAAATGTTCGACTACCCCGGCCACTTTTCCGGAATCTCAAAAATCCACACGTACATAAAGACACACGCGGGCACGCTCAGCGCTCGGCAATTGTCCCAGCACGATTCTTCGCCCGAAAAGTCGAGAGTTCGCGGCCGAATTGGCGCGCGGGGCGCGCCATCCGTCGGTAGTCACTCGCAGCGCAAAATCCCAAAATCATCATTACCGACGTAACGAGGTGCCGCGTCAAAAGTTTCCAACGTGTTCGTCATTCCCTTAAAGCCACCCTGTTGTTTACGTTGGCGTTATGTTTCCACTTACTAAAAACACCTACTCATCACTAGCCATTCGGGAACCGCTGAAGAGCGTTTCATCAGGATGGCTGCTGTTTTTTTCACGTTTCAGTTGTATCAGAGCTACTTTTAAGTTTCTAGTAATTTCCTTTCGACAATTGTGGTAATTGTCTCTTCGAAGTTACTATGTGCATGAACTTCCTTATTAGAAAAAAGAAATTGATTTGTTTCGTACACTGTAATATAGGAATTAAGAATAATATCCTCAAAAATTCAGCATCCCTTAAATTTTAATAATTATAATTAAACACGTTTCTTATCGAAGCTTCTCGAATAATTATTTTCTTACGATGAATATTATTATGCTTGATATTTGTGTTAATATTAATATTAACTTGTTATTTAATATTTCGTTTGGTAGTATTAACTCGTTAAGTTAATAATAATAACTTATTATTAACTTGATATTAACAATATTTGCTTGTTAATTGTAACTTAATTTATATTTGCCTTCAAATGATATTCTTAATACAAAATTAACATTATTTTTCTTAAACAAATGGAACATTATATACATATATACTTAAGAGTATTATATTTATCTATTTTCAGAATCAACAAATTATTGATATACCGTTGAATAGTCAATCTGCCTTGATATGGCCCATTTCTGATTGGGCCCTGTTACTTGATCAATCAGGGCATCAATCAGGCTCTTGGGAACGTACTAGCTAGGGTATTGTCACCGGTATCAAACATAGGACTAGCCAAAAAAACTAGAGAACCCAAACAAAACAGAAGCCGAAACAAACCCAAACAATGCTACTAAAAAATATAAATAAACCCAAAGAAAACAAACCTAACAAAAAATAAAAACAAACCCACCGGTATCAAACATAGTACTAGCCAAAAAAACTAGGGAACCCAAACAAAACAGAAGCCGAAACAAACCCAAACAATGCTACTAAAAAATAGAAATAAACCCAAACAATGCTACTAAAAAATATAAATAAATCCAAACAAAACAAACCTAAAAAAAAATAAAAACAAACCCAAACAAACGCTTGTAGATTTTGTTCGTTTTGATTTTTTTCTTAGGCACTAGGAATGGTACTAGCTAGGGTATTGTTGCCGGTATCCAACATAGGACTAGCGAAAAAATTAGGGATGCTAATAGCCAGTCTTTTGTAACTAGTATTGTTGCAATAATAGAATAGAAGAGATAGAACAATACAAAAACAAAATGAATCAAGCGAAAAGTTGGGACTGCCGATCGTTCGTCACTTCCACCAGCTGGTCGAACACGACGAGATCGAAGGACGAAAAATTGCCAGAATTCACCTGCCAAGAAGCGGGCACTCGATTTCTGCGCTCTACACCTGCTGCACGCGAGGAAACCTTCGAGAAAACGACGGCTCGCTGGCGAGTACGTTTCAAGCTGTCTCGGGACATCTGCCACGCAACCGCCCAATTTCGAATTATATCTTGGAACGAAAATTCGGTTCCCGTTCGTTACCGAATGATGATTTTAGGCTTAGCCGGGTTTAGAAACTCACCGTTGCGAGGATTCATTCCGTTGTGGTATGTTTTCCGAGCCGATTGTTCGGATTTTACAGTCATATCTTCGTTAATGTGAAGTAATTTTAAGGGATTTTTTATAATAATAGTCTAAGATATAGAAAAATAAACAAATAAAATAAAAATCGCTACAAACCCAAACAAACCTAATAAAAAATAAAAACAAACCCAAACAAAACAGAAACCGAAACAAACTCAAACAATAAAAAAAAAAACATTGAAACAAACCCAAACAAAACAGAAACCGAAACAAACCCAAACAAAACAGAAACCGAATCAAACCCAAACAATCCTACCAAAAAATAAAAACAAACCCAAACGAACGCTTGTAGATTTTGTTCGTTTTGATTTTTTTCTTAGGCATCCGAAGGAAAAACGAGAACAGCCAAAATAAAAAAGCTTCCTTTAAAAAAGAGGTTGAAAGAAACACTACCCTCGTTTTTTTTTTTTTTTACACAGACTCGTCAATTTGGTTTATTTTTCGTTTTTCTCGCAACATTTGCCGTTTGAACAAATTAAAATTAATAAATATTCATATTTCAAAGCATTTTTGGAAATTTCCTACGGTCATCACCCGGAATCGATGAGAAATGCACTATCCTCAATAAAAATCGTCCGGATTACGTAAAAGTGACGAAGTTTCTCGAGATTCGCGATTCCTCAATTTATTTTTGACTATTGCGGGGTCGACGATTCGATTTTGTTGAAATCGATGTTGGACTTTGAAAAAAACAAAAAAGAAAAAAACGAGTTAGGTGGGAGAATCGATTTGTTCGAGTGTGAGAAGAGTGTGGGGTAGGAAGTATAAAGAGCAAGGGAGCAAGAAACTTGGTTGAATCACGAAGCGTTTTATTCGAGTCTCGTCTCGCAATTGAACGCGAGAATACGAGGAGACTCGATGGGTCTCTGTCCAGAACGCTCAAATACTCGACTCCCGTGTCCCTTTCGCGTTTGTTTCGGAATACAAAGTGGCGCGCCCACATCCCAGTTATATCCAGAGTTATACACTAAACGCTTCGCCAACTCTCCACGTATGTACATATATTATACGCGAAAAAACGTTTGGTATATTGTATTCCAAGGTGAATCGTCGCTTGTCAGCGAGTCTAACCTCGCCTTTACCGCGGAATCTTTCGTTTTACATGTACGTAACGCCCGCCAGGTTCGTGCACTCGGTCACGCGAGTTGCCTTCGCAAATTCATCGTGTACCGTCATTTCACAGCCGACGATCCAACTTACCCTTTGTTCTCGATCTTTCATTAATTTTCATCCCTCGGAATTTCAATTTTCTATCCCAACTGAAATCTCGATCCGAAACGATTTAAAACGAAAACAAATCAAGAAACTTTCAGAATGGCAATTGCTTCGGATAATGAAGCAAAGTTGTGGTTCTCGATTCTGCCACCGAAAGCGCTGTTGTCTTGGTGCCGGCCAATAAAAAGTAAGTCCGAACAAGTGCGTGAAGCTGCACGAGTTTTTACGAATAAACAATGATTTTCAATGACATGCAACAGGGCAATTATTCGTTTTTTTTTTAGTGGTGATCGTACGTGAAAGTCACAATTATTGGGAGGGAAACATGATTTTTTTTTGTTTTGTTCCGTTTGCTCCTGGAAGAACTGTGTAACATATTTTTTTTCGTTGAATTTTGAGAATTTCGAAGGCACTCCCTTTCGAGGTCAAGCCTGAAGAAAAAATGTTCTTTTTTCACTACTGGAAACAGACGTATCGTTTTAAAGCGCATAGAATTCTAGATCTATCCCAAAGGAACCGAAAACAAAACCTATTTTATTTTTTTTTTTTTTTCATTTTCGATCGTAAACTGTGTGGATTCAAACTGACGGCTCAAGTGACAAGTTATGAGCTACCGGTAAGTTATCAACTATCGGTAAGTTATCAACTATCGATAAGTTACCAACTGTCGGTAACTTATCAACTAGACTGCCGATAAGTTAATGACTCGACTTCGACACGAGGCTTTATCTTCGTACAAACTCAATGTCGAATTCCCATGCTGACTATGCGAGGTAATAGAGGACAAGGACATGCACAGTTCTGGACTTGATGGAGTGCCTACGTTAGCTATCAATGATTCTTCGTTAAGATGGAAATATCGAGGCTTCACCGCCACGGAGTAGCAGTGAACGTTCTACCTTACCATTCGCAACTTTCGTACCAACTTTGTATCTATGATATATGCATTCTCACCGAATGAAGTTTTTGTTGAAAAATGAGAAGAGTAGATTTACGTTATTCATGAATTACCCTCTGGAAAATCGATCAGTTTCGTTACCAGATTATGAGTTGGAAAATCACCTACGGTCGATAAAGTAGATTTCGTTCTTACTGACAGCCGGTGCAAAATATTCAACAGGGTTCAACCTTTCACCGTCATCAGCGCTTCATTATGAAACTTAACGAATTAAAATAATTAAATAAAAATTAACTAACTGAAAAATCAAATGAATTCAGTTAAAATTAAATTGTATTTACAGAATGAAAATTCAGTGAATTAAAAATCGATCGAGTGAAAATAAAACAAATTCTAAAGAATTTAAGAAAAGTTACGTACATAATACGAGCATTTCCATTGCATTCACGTACCTGTGGGCGTGCGTTTCGTCTTGTTTTCGATATGCCATACGTACTCGTCAAGAGTTTAAAAAAATGAGATTACCAATGTTCATCAATCAATAAGTCTCGGGGATTTGCTTCCATAAATCAATCACTTCCGTTTTCACTACTTTTGACAATATTTATGAAGAGCGGCGCAATCCGATAAGTCCATGCAACAAAATCTCGGTGTTTCGCGAACGGGAGTATATATATATATACATATCCGTATATTATTTATTTATTTATAAATCCATAAATATGTAAATAAATATCCATTAATATATCGCAATTTTTTATTTATTGATATTTATTTATTTACCTATTTTTATTTAATATGTAAATAAATACATTTTTTATTTTTTACATATTTATCTATAAAATGATAAGATATTTGTTTATTTATTTATTTATTGATATTTATTTTGTTACATATTGTTATTTAATATGTGAACAAATACATTTTTCTTTTTTTACATATTTATTTATAACATTTTAAGATATTTATTTATTTACTTTTTTTTTATTTAATATGTAAAGAAATAAATGTTTGATTTTTTACATGTTTATTTATAACATTTTAAGATATTTATTTATTTACGTATTTTTTATTTAATATGTAAAGAAATAAATGTTTGATTTTTTACATATTTATTTATAAAATTTTAAGATATTTATTAATGTATTTATTGATATTTATTTATATATTTATGGATTTTTTAATATATATATTTATATATATGTAAAAATTGACACAGGTACATATTCACACATATGTACTCGCGAAGACGTACATAAGAAGGGTACATAGACAGGCCACACGCAAGCCCGTGTCCCCGGGGGTGTTAAATAATTCACCACAGCTGGGACCTGTCGAGTGGGCTGTTGGTGGGTGGTCGAGGGTCTGTGGGAGGGTACGCGGAGCGACTGCGTCTGGAAGGAGACCGAACAGAAGGAGGTCGAATATGGGGTGACTTGAAGGCCCGATCAAATATTCATACGCGCCTCAACGCGAATCGAGCCAACAGCAAACCCGACAAACGAGTGAGCTGTTGTGCGAGTCTAGCGTTTTACGGTTCTCCTCTTTCAAACGGACTCTGTAGCGCGCTCGCGTCATATTTGCCATTTTTGGGCTCTGAAACCCACGAAAAACAAGGCTTTTTTTTTTGGTGGGTTTTCGATATGAGTATTGGGAAAAATTATGCGGGATATTGGGAATGGTGAAAAACAACGTTTTTATATATATATATATATATATTTGAAATTACATTTAACAAATTATATCAAGAAATTTTATCAAAAATTGTAGTGATTTCGTCATTTTTGGACATTGTTTAATCATTTTTGACATATACTTTTTTCAATGTACTTACTACAAGAAAATACTAAAAATCGATGGTTTTAAACATTATATATCAGGATATTCGAAATAATGTTTATATATTTAAAATTACAGCGAGAAAAATTATATCAAGAAATTCCATCAAAAATTGCAGTGATTTCGTCATTTTTGTAAATTATTAAATAATATTCAACATATCAATTTTTCAAAGTATGTATTACAAGAAAATTCCAAAAAAAATTGATTTTTTTGAAAAGTTCGGAAAGCTCTTAAAGTTTCCTCTTAAAGCCGGAGGCGGGGGGGGGGGGGGAGCTCGATCGATAAGTTTGTAAGATGCTGCCGGAACGGCTATTATTGGACCCACATGGGCTATCTTTATACGGCAGGTTCCTCGATTGGTTTGCGGATCGTGAAGATCTTTGTCGCAGGACGAGAGATCTCCCTGCGGGGACTACTTGACCGGAAACGGTGCGACGAGGTAATAAAAGTGACTTATACGAGCCAGGAGATTATTCAGCGGGTTTGGCTCGCCCGGATAGCCAGAGATGGATTTTCATATTTACGATCTTACCGGCCCCTAATAACACACCGAGTTACACGATGTTCTCTGGATTTTCGTACTGAAACGAGAATTCGGACCTGCGCGATATATCATATTTATAGCGTCGTTCATTGAAGACAAAAAAAAAAGAGCGTCCGCTTCTGATAAGAGCTGATACTCTTTCTCGGGGAAAAAAAAATATATATATATTTTTTCGTATTTTTTGTATTAAAAAAAAAACAATTATTACAAAATTTTCAAACATTTTTTAAGCCTTGTACGATTTTTAACTATTACTATATATCGGGTAAGTCGTATTAAAAAAAAAAGCAATTATTACAAATTTTTCAATCATTTTTTAAGCCTAGTACGATAAAAAAAAAAACATTTTTTTTTCGACCTTTTGAGATTAAATAAATTTTTTTTCCAAGCTTTTTAGATTTTTTTGAATTTTCACAATTTTTAAAATATTTTTTTAATCTTGTACGATTAAAGTTTGTTTTTTTTTTTTCAAGTTTTTGAGATTTTTCAGAATTTCTACGATTTTTTAAATATTTTTTCAAACGGTTTTGGAAGTTTCAATATTTTTTTTCTCGATTTTCTTTCTTTAGCTCGACATTACGTTTTAATCGGGATATTTCGAGAATGTAAAAACAGTTTAAAAAAAGAATGATATCCGAATTTAGACATAGGCGTATACGTAACATCAATTCTAATTAGCGCTCGGTAACCCGGCACTCGAGCGGTTCTCGAATTCACTTGGCTTCGCAGGTTCAGCGCCCTCCCTTTAAGCTACCTTAAAAGTAAACTTTTATTTCCGTCCTAGGATTTACCGTGGTCTTTTTACACTGGATTAATTTAATTTTTAAACATAATCTTCGATTTAATTATATATTTATTTAATTTAAATATTTAACTTTTAACATTTAAGAAGCTAAAGAAAAACGTGCTGAATTTTTCATAAATGAGTTAATAAAAAAATTGAGTAAAAATACAATAAAAAATTCAAAAAAAAGAATTAATACAACATTTCTGCTTATTTAAGCAAACAAAATAAATAAAATATTAATGACAAACGTAAAAACGAACGTTTATTGCATTAATAACAAAATTGTTGTGCCAAAAAAAATTCGATAAATAATTCCAAAAAAATGTTCTTTAATCGTCATCAAAATAGAAGTATCGAGGCGATACTTAGTGCGTGTCGAGACGAGGAAAATCGTCTTCTCACTGGCCTTACTGGATTCGAAGTCTGCGGATGTTCTGCGTTTGCTCTGGGCTTTCCTCGACAACCGCCCATCTAAGTTTAACAATTAACGCTGTCTGGGGAAAAATAAATTAATTGCTAGAGTGGCGCGAGCCGGAGGGGGGGGGGGGGGGGGGGCATTTCGCGAAACGAGGGTGAGAAGAGAGACACCCCATTGCTCGCTCGCAGTTCCTTTAATTTCCATTGCTATCTCGCTCCGTCGTGAACATTCGGTCGATTATTATACTGTGGGAAGACATCGCTCCCTACCTTCTACCTAACACTCGTGGCTTTTAACGAATATTCGTAGGTATTTGTTTTGTTTTGTTTTTTTGTTTTTTTTTTCGTTTTTATATTAATATATTGTTAATTGATATAATTCATATAATAATTAATATATTTAATTGATATATGAACCAATATATTTAATTTAATAGCATATTTAGTTAATTAATATATATTTCTTGTTAATATTTCACATTGTAGTATTAAATTGTATATAATTATAATGAATACAGTATATTATAGTTTTAATAGTTAATTCGGTTTGTTATTTATTTATTCTATATTTTTGTCTTTAGTTATTAATATTTTTTGCTAACTTTAATTTCCCTTTTTTAGTTTTTTGTTTTTTTCGCGTTCGTGTCGATGTATTGTTACGTAACATGATATAATATTGTATAATGTATAATACGGTATTTTATAATTTCAGTAATAAATTATATTTTATTTATTTACGTGACATTTTTTTCTCTGATTATTAACATTTATCGTATAGTTTAGAATCCTTCTTTTAGTAAATAAATAGCCTAACAATATATTACAATTTCATGTTATATCATGAATTGCGTATAAATAATTAAAGACAAAAATATAGAGAGCGTAAAAAAAATGTAATTAATTAATTGATCAAACCAAATAAAAATATTAACGTTCAATTACTAATAATTAATCATTCGTAAATATTTAAACATTAATAATTTCGTAAAATTAATAATATTGGCTGATTTCAGCCAACTTTTTTGCTATCCTGTTTTAAAAAAAAAACGATATTGGTTTCTTTTTGTTTTTCGTATTGATAATTTGAATCCTTCAAGGGCAGCTGGTTTTTCGTTTTTTTTTTTTTTTCATTTCAATTCTCGGAGCACTATTTTTCGTACACCAGTAAATCGTAACATTGTAGATACAGAGCTCGTCCCATCGAACATGCAAATTGAGTGAAATCCCTTTTATCGTTATACCAAACAAGCGACAGGAAGCTTTCACAAGCTTGGGACGAATCGGGACGTCAGGGGGGAATTGTTGGACGTGAGGGGTTAGTTTGCATTTCCGCGACGCCCTCTCGATTCTCTGACAAGGAAGATGACGACAAATTCTTCAAATATTTATCTCCCTCGTCTTCATACGCCAACACATCAGGCCTCCTCCAACCTCTCTTTTCAACCCAACAGTCAATCCCGAACTCACCGTGTTTCACTGGCGGTTGGGCATCCTCTTCCGTTACAACTGACGTCTCGTGGAAAAGCCCGGAGGTTTCCTCGGCAGAAACTCTCGTGCCTATCGGAATATCTATCCTCTTCGGATTTACTAACCTCCAAACATTTGACTAAAAATATCATACGTTCCTATTTTCATCGTGGATGCTTTTTTTTTTGCATTAATTAATTAATTAATGCAAAAATTATTTCTTACTATAAATGGTAGCACTTATTTATTTAGCACTTATTATTTCATTTACCCTCGAAATAATGAAAAAAATATCATTTTTATACTTGACATATTGAAAAAGAAAAATTATTTTCATCCTCGAAATATTGAAAAAGAAAAATTATTTTCAACCTCGAAATATTGGCAAATGAAAATTATTTTCATACCACATATTGGTTACAAAAAATTATATATATATCTTCGAAATATTGAAAAAGAACAATCATTTTCATCCTTGAAATATTGAAAAAAAAAAAACATTTTCATCCTCAAAATATTGGGGCAAAAATAATTTTCATCGTTGAAACATTGGAAAAGAAAAATTATTTTCATCCTCTAAATATTAAAAAAAAATCATTTTTATCCACAAAATATTTCCAAAAAAATAATTATAACATCCAATAAATAAATAAAAAAATGTTGATCCTCGAAAAATAAAAAAATAAATATAATCTACGTTCTCAAAAAATTGAAAAATAAATACAATATCCGTGCTCGAAATATTAAAAAAAAAAAATATCAGCTGACAGAAAATAGACACAAATCTGTAAATGATATTTTCCTCATCATCGATTGGCAATCGATAACATTAACAACAGCTGAAATTGGTTTTACCATTGAAAGTTGACAAGTTGAAGACGGATGCTTGAAGGAGCGGAATAACGAATATTATTTGGGGGGAGACCATAGAGGCATGAAGTTGGCATTGTAAAATAGGTACCACGATAAAATCCCATGGGGCGATGTAAGCGGCAAGTACAAGAAACGGAAGGATCACGAAGAGTCTGATTTCGTCAGACACGAATACCACGATGAACACCACGAAGAGTGGCTACGAGGCAACGGCTAAACCCGTCGATTTCGATGCCAAGAAACGGCGGTCTCTCCCTAGGGGGTAGTTTTAAAATTCAACCCCTATATGAGGATCACCGTGAAGAGAAAAGGCGGCATCGGGTCGACGCGTTGCTCATATCAATCCGCCATCAAAAGAGGGTTATACCTCCACCTTGTAGTTTGATATTCTTTCGACAGTGCATTGGGAATACTTTGAATTTCCGCTCTACATCCGTTAACGCTAAATTGCCAACGATAAATTTGCTTTAGGGAAAAAAAAGTTGATGAAACCATTTCGGTACGTTACAAAGATGGGTGACCGTCGAAAAGCGAGTTCTGAGCCCGAAAACAAATTATTTTGTCAACAATTATTTTTCATTGTCACCAAGAGGAAACTCGATTCTGATTCATATTCACTCTCATAGTGAACGTTCAATTCTTCTTTCAATTTTTTTATAAAATTAATTATCTTTCAATTTTTTCTTCAATTTCTTCAATTCAATCTTTCAATTTTTTATAAAATTAATAACATTTCAATTTTTTCTTCAATTTCTTCAATTCAATAATCTTCAATTGAATCTTTCAATTTTTTATAAAATGAATAATCAATTTATCGCATAAATTACTGTTAATTAATCGAATTAATTTTATTACATCAACTTATGAAAAATAGGAATTGAGGATGATTAGTAAATACAAATGTTATTATAATTAGCGTTAATAAATTAACGTATTTTTTGTTATCAACATACTCATCTTTAAATATATGAATATAATAAATATAATAAAATTTTATAATAATTATTTTATTATAAATCAATAGAAATAATCGTATTTAAACAATAAATCAATATAATTAAATAATATATCTATATATACATATATTATACATACATTACGTTAATAAAATACAAAAAATGATATTTAAATAATGAAAATATAATGAATATTTAAATATTCAATAATTTATTGAAAAATAAATAATTCAATGAAGCAACTGATTCACCTCGCTATTAGTAGCAATCGTACGAAATTTTGAGCGAAGCAAAGAAGACGTCCGATGTTACACCTCGTATAATTTAATGGACTCGGGGTTCTGAGGCGAGGTTCCCTCTGGTAAGTTCACCCACCAGAGAGGCCCTGACGCGAAGGAATTGGGTATAAGATAGGTGGCGGAACGTAGGTCGTTAGATAGAATTTCAGTTGGACGAAAGTTGAAAGCTCGTCTCTAATAAGCTATCGGGGGAGAGCATCAAGGAGTGCGAGGGAACCAAGGGTGCCAGAGGAGCATCTCGTTTTACCTTGACGCCCATTTACGGAGGGATCGAGGACTCCACGAATTTGATGAACCGTCACGAACCTTTTCAGGGTAAACTCCGATGTATCAACCATTTCCAACTCGATATTTCACTCTCCTTCACTGCTAGGTACAAAAAACAATGAAATTGTTGTCAAAACGACGTAACAACGTACTCCAACATTCTCCTCATTTGCTTAAAGGCATTTGACCAGGAGTCGTGTTTTTGAGGTTAAGAAATACTTCGATCGATATAAGACAACCAATCGAGCATCAATGGAGTCCCTAATGAAGTCCATTTGCCCAAATACGTATTTTTAATTCCCACTAAAGATGCTAGCCTCCCAAAGTGATGGAACATGGCCAAAGGTCTGTTTCAGTGTTGGCAAGCTTTACGGAAAGAGGCTAAAGCTGGGGTACAGTGTTTCGAAGTAGAAGCGATTTCAGGGTCATTTCTATTCGACCCTAGCAAAGTGGTATCATTTCCCACGAGAGCATGGGTCATGTAAGGCTAAAGCCGGAGCCACCAAGCGTCATAAATGGACCGATGGTGTCCCCAGCCTCTTCATCAGGCACACGGGATGACACAGACTTTTGGCTAGACAGGGATACGTGTTTCTTCGTATTTTCGGATCCACGAAAATTCTTCGTGTCCACTTTCGATGTTCCGGAGCTTCACGTACCAGATATTTCTCGGTAACTCAACGACACATCGCTAGATGTTTGGGGACGGATAGACCGAAATTGCAATGATCAAGGATTATAGGCCCACCGGGACATATCCTTAAAGGAAACCGATTCTATCCTTCCTTCCTTCAGACTTTATATACGCTCATAAAATTCAAAGCTTCCATCGCATTTCCATATCTAATGTAATCCTAACCTAATCGCTGCTACGGTGGCTCCAACGGACGTAGTCTTCGGCGCGGAACTAACTATCAGTACCGGAACATCCTCCTCTCGTTTTCCCTCACTCTCCAACCACCTTTTACCTCCTCTTCTCTTTCTTTTTTTATTTTTTCATCCCCGTACTCGAGTTACGTCCTTGGTTCCATCTCTCGGTAAGTTACCACCTTTGGGCCCCTCAACAGCTACCATCGTAACGGCGCTTAACGTGATTGCTGGCATTATCCTTACTGCCAATCTATTTTTTGTGGGACATCCAGAGTGGTATCGAGTCAACCAACGTTTTCTTTAATAACAAATTTTCTACTTGACCCAAACGAACCTAAACGAACCCAAACGACTTTTCTTGGAGTTCTGTCGTGTTGTCGAGTTGACCAATGTCTCCATTCGGTAACATCATCGACACGATCCGAACAAAAATCTTTCACAGTTTCAAAGTACTTAAAATTTTTTATTTTTATCGCAGGTGTTTCATATTTTTATATTAATTGCACAGATTTTTTTATTTTTTATTTCTTTGTGGATAGTTTTGAAATATATTTTTGTTTTAATTATAGATATTTATTTATTTTTTATTTCTTCATTGCAAATATTTTTATTTTTTTTCAATGATAGATATTGTTTTATTTTTTATTTCTAAATTGTAGATATATTTTTGATTATTGATTGTTTATTAGCAGATATTTATTAAATTAAAACAATTTTTTATTTCTTCATTGCAAATATTTGTATTTTTAAAATTTTTTTATTACAGATATTTTCAATTTGTATTAATTAATTTCCTATGAGCCAATAGAGGAGGAGGGTTTGAGAAATTTGGAACCCAAACAAACCCAAACATGTAGCTAGGGAAAATTTGAAATAAAATGAAACTAGCTCAAGGTCGAATAAGGGTTCTTTCCTTGAGATTTCCCGAGACCCTTCGTTAATTAATATTGGTGAGGTGGGCCTCTGAAACCGAATGAATACGCAGGGTAAAGGTAAAAGAGAGGTTGCAACGGGTACGACACGAAAGTCCTCGAGAATGAGTCCCGAAGTTGAGAATCGACGAAAGGAAAAGGAGTTTCCACGACGTTGACTCCTCGCAGGCCAACATTCTCACCACCGTTAGCCAACGAATGATGTGGCTTCGTAAGCAAGAAGAACGGGAGGAAGGATTCCTTAATTATACTAAGTAACGCATTTGAGATAGGAGCCCGTTGGCTGGAGGTACTGCAACGGTCATAATATTTAATCACTACTCGTTTATTCTACCCTAAAAGCGGGTGCGTCGGACCCTTCCGAGGCATTAAGGGCAAAGCTCACGCCTGGAATTCAATCGTCTTCCTTCTTACCGTTATCCCTAACTATTCTTATCGCGAATGAGCGCGCCAAAATTATTATTTTAATGTAATGAACCAAAAGAGTATTTAAAAAAAAATATTTTACGAAAAATGGAGAACGCTGTTTTGCGGGATGAGAATGAATAAATAAAAAGTTTAAAAAAAAAACGGAACAAGTTTCAACTCAAACAAACCCAAACAAATCCAAACAAACACAAGTACCTAAAACAAACCGAAACAAACGCGGGTAAACTAAAACAAACCTAGACAGGCACAAGTGAACTAAAACAAACCCAAACAAGGACAAGGGAACTAAAACAAACCCAAAAAACACAAGTAAACTGAAACAAACCAAAACAAATCAGTACAAACCTAAACAAGAAGAAGAAGAAGACCCAAACGAAGCCAAATTTATCCAGACTAATCTAAACAACTCTAAACAAGTACAAGTAAACAAAAAACCTAACTAAGCCCATACAAAACGTAACAAAGATCAAGCAAACCCAAATAAAATCAAACCAAGCCTATACAAAAACAAACTAGTTCAAGCAAACCCAAACAAACCTAACCAACCCCAAACAACGTTCAAGTGCAAACAAATCCAAACAAACCCAAACAAACCCAAATAAACCGAAACAAATCCAAACAAACCCAAACAAACCGAAACAAATCCAAACAAACCCAAACAAACTCAAACAAACCGAAAGAATCCCAACCAAATCCAAACAAATCCAAGCAAACCCAAACACACCGAAACAAACCCAAACATAAAAAAAGAGAGCGCAACTTTTTGGCGCGTTGAACGTATGGAAACGTCAAAACGTTGCTCGGCGTGAAATTTAACGCGACAATATTTTCCCAGGCAGCGACTATTTCAGCCACCCTCGTCTTAAGAGCTCCAACCCTTTCGATCTTAAAGATTAGGCAACAAACGAGCGCGAACGAGCGAACGAGAGAGAAGGACAAAAATAATAGAAGCGCGAAACCAGCAAATGGGGTGCAGACGCGTGAGCCCTCTGTTTTCGATGTCAGCCCCTTCTAAATCTCACCTCATCCCTCCAGCTTGCTCTCCTTCTCGTCCTTTTCACCCCAACCCCTCGTTTCTCTCGAGTTTAACAGGCACGTGATGTGCTAAGATTTTCACGAAATAGGTTTCAGCCCACTCGAAACCGGAACATACCAAATCGCCCGTTTATTATTCCACCTTTTCCTATTAAAACGCCATTTTCATGATTTTATAATTATTTGAAAATTCGAATTTCACTTTATTTGTAAAAGAAACTTGAGGGGTTAACCTCCTCCCGCGCGAATTTCGAATAATTCTTCCCTCCGTGAAGTAACTCGAATTCTGAACGATCCATCATTTTTATTATTTTATTTTTATTACTTATTAACAATTACGATTTTCGAATCGTCTTTTTATCTCAATACTCAAAATTGTTTGCTTCTTAAATTACAAAACCAAACCAGTAACGAATTAAATGAAGAATTTTTTATGTTAAATTAGGAAAGAAAAAGAAATCGTATCACAGAAATGGAAACATTAAATGAACAAAAAAACAATTAACATTTGAAAAATGAAAAAAAAAGAGAAAATTAAGAATTAGAATATAAAAAATTCAAAGTTAATTTTTGGACGAACAAACTCAAACAAACCCGAAGAAATTCACTATTGATAAATGAAAAAAAGAAGAAATTAAATATAAGAAGTTAAAAATAAAAAAATTAATTTTTCGCTAAAAAAAACCTAAACAAATCCAAACAAAGTCCACATTTTGATGAATAAAAAAAATTCGAAAATTAAAGATTATAAATTAAAAATAAATATAATTTAACGAGATATTACGAATAAACAAAGAGTTGAAAATAAAATATGTTCTTTAAGATAAGTGGGCTTCTTTCCTACGTTTTTGCTGCGACTTTTTTTCTCCCCTTGATATCCATTTTTCGTTCTTCCGTGATGTTTCGACGTCGACGATGCTGCTACTCGGGAGCCCCTCGACAGGACGCGTGGCACTGTAAAGCAACGAGCATGACCTCATCCCCTGACTCCCTCGTCTTTCGCTCAACACGCGTTCTTCGTCTGCTTTCGGATTACTGTATATTTTCATACGGGTTCCCATGGCTCGGAAGACATTTAAGGGGTGACTCGGAGACGGTCTCATTTTTTGACACCCGGTGTATTTGATTCCAGCCGTGTAATAAAGCCCCGAGGGCTGTTGGGAGTCCCCGCCGGTAGGCTCGCGCCTTCCTACATGTCGTATCGACACCTCACTCCCTTCAGCGAGCATCCGGATCTCCGAACTCCCGCAGCGACGAGTTTCCATAAGCGCAAGAGCTACGCGAACCAACCATGGGCTAATTTGTTCTTCTCCGTTTTTTCTTTGTCACTTCACAATGCGAAATTGCTCTAAGTATTTTCTTATAGCTGTGAAGATTGAATGCGCGCTTTTTTTAATGCACAAGAGTTCATTTTTTACGCACAAGCATGCGTATCGTGAGCCCGAGCATGAATTTTGTATGCTCTGTTCATTTACACAATTATGCTTCTTGTATGCATACTTCTACACTTTGTGTGGACAAATTTCGAGAATTTTCTGTGTACAAGTATTATGCATTTTGTGAACACAAGTGTTATGTATTTTGTATGCACGAGCATGGATTTTGCATGCCCAAGCGTGGATTGTGTATGCACAAGTATTTTACACGTAGTATGCGCGGGCGGGCATTCTATATGCATGAGTATTATGCATTCTGTATGCACGAACATGCATTTTATATGCATAAGCCTGTATTATGTATGCACGAGCATGCATCACAAGTGTGTCTTTTGTATGGACAAACGTGCATTTTATATGCATAAGCCTGGATTTTGTATGCGCAAGCATACATCTTGTATGCACAAGCGTGCATGTTGTATGCACAAGCATGAGTTTTGTATGCACGAGTACTATGAATTTTGTATGCACGCGCGTGCATATTGTATGCACAAGCATGAGTTTTGTATGCGCGAGTACTATGGATTTTGTATGCACGCGCGTGCATATTGTATGCACAAGCATGAGTTTTGTATGCACGAGTACTATGCATTTTGTATGCACGCGCGTGCATATTGTATGCACAAGCATGAGTTTTGTATGCACGAGTACTATGAATTTTGTATGCACGCGCGTGCATATTGTATGCACAAGCATGAGTGTTGTATGCACGAGTACTATGAATTTTGTATGCACGCGCGTGCATATTTTATGCACAAGCATGAGTTTTGTATGCACGAGTACTATGAATTTTTTATGCACGCGCGTGCATATTTTATGCACAAGTACTATGAATTTTGTATGCACACGCGTGCATACTTTATATACAAGTACTATGAATTTTGTATGAACAAGCGTGCACTTTTTTTACGCACAAGTATGCATATTGTATGCACGAGTATGAATATTGTATGCACAAGTATACGGATAAACATAGGAGTTTGGATTTTCCGGAGCAATAATCAACAAGTTTACTCGAAAACGTTTAAAACGTGGAGAATCAATGCACAAAGAGTAAACCATACATATTCCTACATATTCCTACTGGCGAGTCTGGTCTTGTAGACGTATTTGCGTATCGAAGCCTACGAACGATACAACGAGTTTCATCAGTAGACCCAAATGGCTCAGTGCCTACAACGCTACCCTCCTAATCTCATTAGGTCCGCCTTCGGTACTACTTCTGCTAGCCATTGTAACTCTGCCACGATGTCGTTACTCCTTTGGTTTCTTCTCTCGGCAATCTCGTTACGAAGCTCGTATCAAAAGCCTGATTGAATCCGGTTCCCAGCGTGACGTCTTTTTTGCGGACGACCGAGATTTTAAATATAGAGCAATTACTGCAACGACGTTTTTTATTACGTCAATTTTCTGCGGTCGTAGATTTTTTGGGGACATGAATCGAGCAGCACATTTTTTTGTCCTCCGATGAAAATATAAATGGTAAACTGCGGATCATAATCCCACGTGGAGGGGTGGGGGGAGGGAGGGGTTGAGAGCATTATTTGACTGATCGTTCATACGACCGATCTCCGATTTAGTGAAATTCTGAATTTACCAAAAAATGAAAAGAAAATCGACGAAACGTGACTTTGTTTGCGAACAAATATAATTACACATTGCGCGAGTAAATAATCTGCGATTAAACGATTAATATCAAACAGTTGAGGATTTTAACGAACGTATGAGTTCAAACGAAATTTTAGATTCGAGAGGTCGAGCTACTCTGATGATGGGAAATTCGGGTGGGTTTGTTTGGGTTGAAAAAAAAATCCTTTCGAACGAATAAATAATGTAATTATTAACAATGAAAATTAATAATAAAAATATTAATAAGTCAAGATACTAAATCATACAGAACTTTTAAAGGCAAGAGGCTTACCGGTGGACTTGATTTTTGTTACACAGATTATCTAAAACAAGAAAAACTTGACTTTTTTAAAAATAAATAATATTGTATAATTAAATAAATAAATATATTGAAAGTTGTAAAATGCAACGTAAAAAATAAAATGCAATTAATAAAAGTAAAATAGCATTAACAAAATGTATTATTTTGAAAAATATATTCATTTATTCCACCGAGCTTTAATTAGAATCATGTTATCAATAAATTACAGTCATTATCTCAAACATTTTTCAAAATATTTTCTCCCAGAGAGAATAAACGAGTCAAATATAGTTAGAAAATGAAAAATCGCTTTACAAAAATCGACAAAATTTAACCCAAACCAAGAACCACCGAAAAACCTACTCAATACCCAAAACAAAAGGAAAAACGGAAGAAAAAAAAAATCTCGTTTAATCGCAGAGTCGATTTTCTTTAAAGAGCGTCTCAAGTCGAAAGTAATTTCAAAAATAGGTATCACCTTGCGCGTGTGAAAGTTAGGGTCAACCCAGGTTGGCGACAGGAGCCGACCTCCATGAGTTTCTTCTCGAACCACCAACACCAGGATCGCCGTGTTCCATTTCATGCGAAGCGAGCGAATGTGTACCCCGAAGCTTTTCGCGCCCCGTACCATCCCTCCCTTATTCAGGCATCAATTTGGCACGGGGGTTGAGCGGGGGGGTGGGGAAGAGGTTGGGGGTGGTTGAGATTGCGCTCGTTCGCACGTAGACCCCCCCTACTATCCCCGAGACAGGACAAAACTTGGTCTAAGAAGCCTTTAAGAAAGTCCCGCTAGGGTGGAAGGAAGAAAAGGGGTCGTTATGTGACTGGTGGGGTTGCCTTTGCACAACCATAAAAGAATGTCCCGCATGCGCAACGAAGACGACAAAAACTGTGACCCGCCCCTGGTAAACGCCCCCCGCTGACTCTTCCTTTCGGTCACCCCGTTTTCATCCCCTTTCCTCTCCAACCTTCCTCATCCATGTCCTAACTAACCCTTCCCACCCCTCCTCTCTCTCTCTCTCTCTCTTTTTACCCCCCTTCGAATCCTTTCCCATTCCTAGTTTCAGCTTTCACGATACACCCAGCTCTCGGCCACCATCCGCGACGAAAAACCCTTCCCACGTGGTCTTCATCCTGTCAGGTCCTTGCGCTTTGCACCCCTAAGACGCGAACTTTAACCAACGCGTGTACGAACACTTTTACGAACTTGACGATATCGTCGAACACGGTACAAGTACATCGGTAGTGTTTTTTTGTTATCGTCATTGGACGTATTTTTGGTGCTTTCATTGGGTTTTCGTATGGCTGATATCCGGTTGGCATGTTTTGGATACTAAAAGGGACTATTTTAACGTCAGGAAAAAGGAGGGCCCGGCTTTTTCGTGGGCTAGTCCTTTCATGGACCAGCCCCGCGTGGTTTCAAGTGCTTTTCGTAACCTTGGGGACCCTCAAGGTTGTTGAAACTTTGGGACGTAACGTGAAACTGGTAAGCCGCGATCCAGCATTCTTTTCCAACGAAACGTGTGAAGCATGTGAGGTCAGGATCTTCGAAAACAAGCTTTGGGTTCTTTCTCTTTCGCGGCTTTGTCCTATGGCCTCTAAAGTGCCTTTGGTGACCTTGGGGACACTCAAGGTTATGGGAACTTTGGAATACGACGTGGACTTGGTAGAACTAGTTCTAGAATTCTTCTGGAACGAAAAGAATGCGGTTTTGGGTCATCCTCTTCGAAGAGATTCCACTGGTGTTTCAAGGGTTGTTTTCCCAGCGATTTTCAGTTGGAGAACTTCTGGTTTGGGCGTCTTTTTTCCTTTTGGATGTTCTTTCTACTTCTTTGATGGTCTCTTTCGAGGACCGACGTTTAGCAGTGATCCAAAGTGCGTGGAGGCTACTGTGAAGTGTGCGGATTCAAAAGTCTTCATTCGCGATGTTTTGTGCAACACTCCAATAAGAGTTCCGTCACGTGGTCACTTTTCCTTGACGTTTCGACACCAAGTTTCGTTGGGTCGAAGTTTTCCCTCACTCCCGTCGTTTTTGCAACGTACTTCTGGCACTTTGAAAACTCACATGTCAGAAAAACCATCAAGCTAGTTTTCGATGTCCAATGCAGCGAAAGACGAAGTCTGATCTGTAGAAAAAAACAAACCCAAACAAAATCTAATACTTTCTTCGAAGAATGCATCAGAAAATAACTTATGAACGATGCCCAATATCGAACCAAAGGAAGTTGCAAAAATTCATAAAAACTTGTATCAACAAATTAAGAAAAAATCCTTTTTGGCAAAAGGAAAAGGTCAAACGGTTACAAATTCTAGAAATGAAGATTCCTTTTTGCCAAACGTTTGAGCTGTCTCCAATCCTACATCTAACATTGACAATCTTGATACCCAATAGTCATAATCTACCTTCGTGAGTAAACATCAAAAGTTATTCTTTCTAATTGAACCCTTTTAGACCTGAATCGATCTTTTTTGTCCCTTTTGTACGATGTTTAAAGAGCCCAACTGTCATTTTGAAAAAAATTCGTTACAATGGCGTACGTTTTGACGGACCATGAGGTAAATAAAAATGGCGGTCCATTTCAGCGTGCCGAAAAGTAACACGCGTTTCCCTTTTCGTTTCATATTTTTGCTCCATCATTCTTCTGTTTTTTTTTTTTTTTTTCATTTTTTCGTTTTTTTTTTTTATTTTTTTTTGTTTCAATTTACTCCCACGTTTCCTGTTCATCGAGAGAAGAAACGAATAGTAAAATATAAATCTGCAGTACAACGATCGTTCAATGATGGCAAATACCGAACGATCTAATTGGTCACCGGATAGGTAATTGTTCGACCTCGATAATTGGTCCAATTAATTTGAACGTAAAAGTGCGTCCATTATCTTCGTGCATTCATCGACGATGACGCCGTGGCGATTTGTGACGCAACAGTTACCCATTCCAGAGATTTCTCGACGCTGGGGGTTGGCTGGTTGCACCCCTATGTGCACCCCCGTGTTTTCCCCCGGGTTCGCGCTTGCGGGTCACGCTGTATATCGTTATTGCCCAAAAGGGATTTAACGGGAACGAGAGGGTGGAAAAAATCCGATAGAGCCAGTCCACCCGGAAAAAAATTACTGCAAACGCCCGAAATAGTGTTTTTCGGACGACAATGGGCCATCGTATCAGCCAGTTTTTCTAAGATCACTGATAACGCTGAATTTTCACATAGTATTATTTCATTTGGATGTTGCGTACTTATTTGGGGAAGGACGTTTAAAAATGAGTACATTGTTAACACCCTTAAATTAACCTTCTGGTAAATCTGTATTCAAAATTTTATTTCGCTTTCATTTTGAGGGAAAATTTCATTTGGCTTTCATTTGAATGGAAAATTTCGTTTGGCTTTCATTTGGATGGAAAATTTAATTTGGCTTTTATTTGAATTCAAAATTTCATTTAGCTTAAAAAAAAATTATACGAAAAATTTAATTTGGCTTTCATATTGATAGAAAATTTCACATCCTTAAATTTCATTTGGTTTTCACTTGAACGCAAAATTTTATTTGCCTTTCGTTTGCCCGCAAAATTTCATTTCACATTCATTTAGATTCAAAATTTCATTTTGCTTTAAAATGAAAAATATTCTGTGACTTTCATTTAAACGCAAAATTTAATTCATCTTCCGAAAAAAACAAAAAAAACATTTCAATTGTCTTTAATTTGGATTCAAAATTTCATTTAGCTTACATTTCGATGCAAAATTTCATTTGGCTTTCATTTCGATACAAAATTTCATTTGACTTTCGTTTCAATACAAAATTTAACTTGGCTTTCAAAAAAAGAAAAATCGAAAAGTATAATCCGGCTTTAATTCAAATGCAAAAACCAAAAAAAAAAAAAACAAAACGAAAAACGCAAACAGAAAAACAAAAAAAATGTTATCGATCAAAGTGCCGGTCCAGGCCATTTCGACAAGGTGGAAAAGAGGTTTCAGGATGACCGATCCCCAGATACGAAGATAACCGACGAAAAGACGTGACTACGTATAAAAGCTGAAGGGTCTTGTCCCTCGCAGAAGCTCGCGTGTACAGCCATAAAAAAAAGAAAAGAAAAAGGGACAGCGAGGGGGGGGGGCGGTTCAGCGAAAAAAGAAAATCAGGCGATGGACAATGGTGCATCGAACCCGATGCATGACAAAGTGCGAATCGAATGGCGCGGGTCGATGAGCAAAATAGGGATGTCGAGGCGTAGGACCGAGGCTCAGTTTCCATTGTTGTCCATGGGGGCTTAAGCTTATGCGAGGACCGGGAAAGGGGCTACTGCTTACTGCGTCTCGTTTTATCGTTGGGGGATCCCTCGATCCTTCAACGGCTCGCTACGAATACGTCATGATCGATAGTCGACTCGACGTTTGCTCGTAACAAAAAATTTGACCAACGTTTTCGATTCCTGCGGGACTAGCTTTCGTTCTTACGAAACTTGTCGATCGCGATCACCCTTTCATCACGGAAATTATCATTTTTCCAGATATTTCTTTGTTGATTTTTTCTTTTTTTTTTTTGGCGAATAAAAAAGTTGACAAATTTGGGTACTGTGAAAAATCAAAATTTTCAGCTGTTTGAAACATTCGTTTTGGAGGAATTAGTGAAATTATGGGTCAATCTTTTTGAAGTTTATCAGTGTACATAGGCGAATAATTGCGTAGGAAATTTTTGGAAAAATATTAATTTTGAGGTACACAATTATTTTTTTCGATATCTATTTCAACTGGGAAATGAAAAATTTGTCGATTTTGATATTTGGTTAATGCCTTTCGATCGTTTTATTAGTATTAATAATTATTGTCTTATTGTCATCAATATTGGGTTGGATCGTCTTTTCAATGCGATTTTAATACGATTAATGCCTTTGGATCGTTTTATTATTATCAATAATCACTAATTGTTTAGTGAAACATTCTTGAATCAATCAGTCCTGTAAATTCTATGAAGAACTACCATTCCTCTAATTTTTTTTTAAACAATTTTTCCCAAATTCTTCTCGATAAAAAATTTTACAAATTTCCCTCAATAAAAAGTTTCACAAATTTTTCTCAATAAAAATATTCTGAAATCAAGACCCAAATTTGCCTTATCCTTACCTCCTTAACTTACGATTATCGGACAAAACGTAAAGATTATGGGCATGGACTAAATCGTATCTAAACAAATAATGCAAACGGTTTTAAAGCTGCGCGACTTTTTCAACGTTTGCGGTTCAAAATTCTCAAACGTAAATGGTAGGTTAAGGGGTAAATAAGAAAAAAATTCTCGAATGAAGAAAAAAATCATTCCTGAAATATCCCTTGAATCAAAAACTTCTGTTCGAGCTTTCCTCAAATGAAGAATAATCATTTCTGGAATAATCTTCGAATGAAAATTGCCAAAAAAATAATAAAAATCAAGAATAAGCTATTCTCCAAATTCCATGGTAAGAATTCTTCAAATAAACAACGAATCGTTCCTCAAACCGTCAGGAATTTTCTTTACTTTTCTATATCACTCTGGTAACACGCGATGGTAAATCCAGATGTTCATCGACGAGACTCCGAACAACCGTGTGACATTTTGAAGCGGTGCTTTCTTTTCCCGTGTTTTCCCCTCTGGCATAACTAGTCGAAGAATTCGTTGAGCATAGACCGAAAGAGATATAGGAAGGCAAAACAGGGGTTGATTTTGCGTCGAAGGGTGCGAGAGTCTCCCTCAGTGTCGCGACGCTTCTTCTTCTTATTCTTCAGCCCCAACCACCAGTGGTAAATTCCGCGTAACTCCCACCAGCCCCTATACTCCTTTTGCGCTAAACGCAACTTTGTACCCGTAGGGGCCAACCAGCTTTTCGTCCTTCGTCCTAACTCACCAGTCTCCAGCCTCTTTGTTTTCTCTTCTTCGAGCTCCTTCAGTTTAATTTCGCAACCCGTCGAGAAACGTACTCCCGGATGATTTTTTTTTTTTTCGAAATGTTGATGGCCGACGAAGATCCTGAAATCCCTCATTTTTCGTGGTAACGATGAGGGAACGATATTTATATACATATATTTATTATTTTACGTCACCCAATACTCGTGATTTTCGAATGGACTCGTTATCGAAAGAATTCGTCCCCCTCTGGACACCTTCATTGTTATTTGACTCCTCTTTGGCCTTCCTTGAAGAATAGATCGGAAAGTACTCCCACCGGAAATTGGTGTGAAATGCCAACGTTCGATTGTTGCTGGGATTATAGGCAAACTCCGAAAATAAGTGTGTCAATAGTGCAGACATTTTTCACCCGAGCTGTCCTAATGAACGACCCAAGAGGGATTCTAAAGACGTTGATTCGTTACTACCTTTTGTTTGAGTATCAGGTTGTATATCGAGGCATCGGAACCCCTGTGAATCCATACGAGATTTTTTTAACCCAAAAAAACAAACGGCATTAGTCTGAAACCCAATTAAATAAATGCAAAATTAAACAACGTAAATCGAAAATCGACTGGAATAAATTTATAACCAAATGAAACGAACCAAAATGACATTAAATAAATTCAAAATAAAATAAAATGAATCAAAAATCAAACGAAATAAATCGAAAATCAAATGACAAGGGTTCTATCATAAATTCCATTTACAAATGTTTAGAATATTTGTTTAATTTTTGAATAACAATTTGATCGATCAAAAACAAAACGTATTTTTCCGTTTAATGAAAATTGCAAATAACTATTTTACGACGTTACTTATATATATATATATATATATATATAATTTACATCGTATTTTTTAAATAAATAATTTGACTTTCGCTAACTGTACAATAATTACGATACAAAAAAAGCATTACGAGGAGAAATGTAAAGACACGATAACGCAAAACCACCAGAGAACCGAAACAAGCTGTACGAAAAAGTGCCACAAGCCCTGGCAGTCCACATCCGGCGTCCAACATTATTACGAACGTATACTTCACTCCTGCATCTAAAATGAGTTTGCAGGTACCCGGATAATATTCAACACGATTGTTTCCATGCTATTCCATAATCTTGAGTGAGAAGAGGAGGAGAGAAAGAAACCGGTCGTTATCAGGGGCTAAGCAGTGAAGTTTCGTCGTGAATCTTTCGTCAACGAAGGAGCTTTCGCCGGTTAGTCTCTCTTCAGGGTTGGATCGTGGAAAAGACTTGTAAAGAGATCCACGAGGTGAGAGCCGTTAATCGGCAGTCACGGCAGACGACCAAGCTGACGCTTAAGCAGCCAGGCAAAGAGAAAGAGGGGGGAGGTTTGGTGCTGATGAGGCGATGAGGGGGAGAGTTTGGTCGGTAACTTCCTCCGGGTGGTGTTTGTTCCGTCCTCTTCGTCACCCATTGCTGCTCGGTTATCGAGAACCGAAACAGCGAACACTGAGAACGAGAAGGTAGAAGAAGGTTGGCGTTGGAGGGATAAAGAAGAACAAATACGCGGGGGAACGGAAGACGGTAGGTGGGAGTCGG
The DNA here is from genome assembly GCA_030523105.1 of Ophioninae sp. A BG-2022a. Classification (NCBI taxonomy): domain Eukaryota; kingdom Metazoa; phylum Arthropoda; class Insecta; order Hymenoptera; family Ichneumonidae; species Ophioninae sp. A BG-2022a. Next base: position 26,096 of record JAPYZI010001616.1, read on the forward strand.
TGGATTAGAGAAGAGGACAGTGGTATTACGATAATTGTGAAGAAAAAGCGAAGCGCGGAGGGCTGAAAGTGTAAGCGAGATAAGAGAGAGACCCGTGGGGTAGGCTGGGGGTTTGGTGATTCGCGATAGGTTGGCAAAGTGGGGGTTGTAGTAAAATATAAACGAGTGGGTAAGAGGTGGAAAGGTTGGAGCGAGATAGGTTACTTTTTCCCCACCAAGCGAGTAAAAAGCACGACCCCCACCAGGCACGACATAGCGCGCGCTGCGGCTAGTCCGCCGAAGAGGACCGAGGGGCTTCCGAGGGACGGTAACCGAGGGGATGCTCGGCCGGGGGGCCGGGGTGCAAGGTGGCTGGGGGCGTCGCGGCCTCAAAAATACACCGCAACCACACCGCGCGGCTCCACCACAGAAGCCGCCACACCACCTTCCACCGCTTCCGCCACCACGGCCTGCCTGACTGCCTCTCTGCTGCTCTCTTGTGCTCTGCTCTCTTGTGCCCTCCGACGACCTAACCGAAACGAGACCGCGCGTACGGAGTCCTAACACCCTATTTAACCTTCCTGCGTTACAACCGCTTCGAACGGCTATCACTGGGACCCGATGCTTTAGGGCGACCCAACATCGCGGACGCCCCATCGCCGACGACAATCCGGACCGGAACTTCCTTGTGATCTGTTTTGAGTGTTCTCATGCCCGAAGCTAATTACGGTTGTGCGTTACGAAGTTGCGTCCTTCGACCCGTTCGTCAACATTGAGGAATCTACCGTTCGACGTTTCGACTCCCAATGTGGGGTACCGATGTGCCACCGCGGTCAAGTTTCATCACCCTCGTCGCTAAAGTTTTATCCAACTGGACACAGTGAAAAGTGAACATTTTTGCAAATTTTTCCAACCTCGATGACTCTTCCGGTTTTCAAATAATTGTTAAACGATGCGGAGCTGTTTCTAATGGTGGAAGCTGATAGAAAAGTGACAGTTTGGAATGTGAGAAACTGAAGTTCGATTTGGTGCTAATTGAAATGGAACGTTGCTTGGAAGTGCTAGTCATTGTTGTTGGAATTCGTCATCGGTCTTGGTGAACGTTACAACAGAGGTTGACGGTTCTTCAACGCTAGATTTCAGCCGGCTTTTACCTACTGGAAACCCAAACGTCCCATGGACGTCAGCATTTTTTCGAATCTCCAGAGTGACAGGCCGAAGAACAGTGAAGTTAGAAACTTGGATCTTCGGAGCTTCCCATCGGCTTTGGCACTCGGTAGATGTGGTCTGGTAGGTAGGCAATTGGCATGCGCAGTCGATTGTGATCGAGGTGTTCACTTGTTGATGGAATCGTTCGATTCTAAGCGGACAACGACTTCGAACTCGAAGTAAAAATTAATCGGATGGTACAACCGAGGCGTCCCGGAGGAGCAATCACGATTGGTCGACGTCTACTCGAAACTTCGCCCCGTTGAAAGAGAAGCAAATAAGAAAAAGCGAAACAGCTACGAACTCGATACGAATCAGTCTTTAAATTCCAATAAAACGAATTTTCTCGACGACTTGGCATTCGAGAGTGACGCCGAGGATAAGGAGGCAAAGAACAAGAAGAAGAATTTGCAAACGGATGCTGCTACGATGCCGCGGTATCGTCGTCATGGGATAATGAAATAAGGATCAAAGGATCGGCGAGGGCTGGCTTTTGCTGAGGGAAACCTAGAACTCAGCCCTCAGCCCCCACTTTTTATTCTCCACTCCAGCGAATCCAGATCAGAACCCTTGTTTCTTTCTTTTTTGGACAAATCCAATTCGATCAGGCCGATATTGATGGAAATACAAAGTGGCCTATCGTCCGGGTCTTCTTTTTTTGGACAAAACCGAAGGTGCTAAATACGTGCTGCGTTATCAGTTATCATCAAAATCAAGTGACCACAAAACTCAACGCGGTCGAGGCGTTTAGAAACGGAGTGCTGATTTTACTGATCTTCATTGCCAACTCCAACTATTCGGATTGCTTGAAACAATTCTGATCTTCAAGTTTTTATGGACTTTCGGTGATCAAGCCGATGATTCATTTCCCATGACTAATCCTCTGCGCGACGTACGGACTGAGGAGCGTCCTCTGGGCCTGGACTATCATCCAGATCCGAGAGTTGTCCCTCTTCCCAATCATCGACAACCTCTTCAGCCCTCACCTCAAATCGGTGCTGTCCGGCTAAGAAAGACAAGACGATCGTCCTCCAGGAGGAGAATGCACCTGACGAATGGAACGCCCGCTCAAGAACCGAATCAAGCATCAGCCTCTGCCAACGGTCATCTCTCCGAGTACTCCATTACCGCCGAGATTCTTGCTGAACGGACTCTAGACGGTTTACTGGCGGAACATCCGGGTGAACTCATTCGGACAGGTGAGATCTTATGGTCATCGTAGTCATTCGTAATTCCAATTTCTGATGAGCTTCAACCATCGCTGCGGTCAATACCGATTTATTTTTAAAAAACTCGTTAAATTGAGCTCGCAACATCGATACGACGATTTTTGGGATCAGCAAAACCGAATCTGATATCGAAATCTTAATTTTCAAAACGGCGGATACAATATGGCGGATTGAAATGTGAAAAACGGACTTTGAGTGACCCCGAACGTCAAAATATCTTTTGATACAACCCAAACAAATCCAAACATCGAAAGCTTCCATTTTTTGATGTTTGATGACCCATTTCGCACTACGGGCCAAATAATATGACAACCTGGTCTATTGAAGCAAACTCATGGTTATCACTGCCTAGTTAGGCAACAAGTTTGACAGTACTCTGAATTGGTCTTGCGAAGGTTGTCCTCATGTCGTCTGTACCGTTCTGCCACCTCATTGGCGTTCCAACAAAACCTTACCGATGGCGTTCAAAGTGGTCGCATTGGGTGACGTCGACGACGGCACCCTGGTTACCGTTTGCGCCGGGAACGATGAGAACTGTTGCGCCGAGCTGAGAAATTCAACGGCGTTGATGAAGAATCAGGTTGCTAAATTCAACGATTTGAGGTTCGTTGGAAGGAGCGGAAGGGGTGAGTTTGATCATACGTAATTCCTTTGGGAAACTTTTCCATCGATCCGTCATTCAAATTCACCTAATAGAATGTCCAATGGAAAAAATAACTTTAGCGACGGTGGGCCGAAAGCTCCGTGGGTCAAAGATCACTAATGGGATTCTATTTTCGAGTCTTTTAAAAAGAACAAAAAATACAAAGTCGAAAGTCCATTGTACATCAAACGTATGACCTAGAAATTGGCTTTATTGGCTTTGATGCATTGGCTCATTGAACGGAAACTCTTGGGTGACAAACGACCTAGAAACGGACAACTTTTGCTTTCCAGCAGCTGATTGAATGGTACTTGGATAAATGAATGACACTTCCAAGGTCAAAAAGGTCTTAGAAAGGTCCATATTTATTTGAATCCAGCTGATAAAAAGACATATTTAGGATCAACGAGGTGTTTCCTTTGATTTGGATTGTCCATTGCCCAACCTGATAGCGTTTCCACACTGTAGGTCACACTTTCTTGAAGGACATCAAGAACGCATCGTTCCTTTCGAAGAGTAGGACTTTATGGCGGGAATTTGTTTCAGCCTAGTTTGATCGAATGCTACTCGGATGAAAGAAGTCCTAGCAATAGGCTGTTTTCATTTGCAGTTCATTGAAAGCTTCCTCTTGGATGAAAAATGTATCCAGTTTGATTTTTTTTGTTTCCTCCGTAGCGTCATCAATCTTACCATCTCCCAATTGCAATTTCTACTTTCCCAACCCATCTCAGAATTCAATCGTCCCTTTCGATGATTAGAGCTTTTTTGTTGATTTTTTACCCTAAAGCCCTTCACTGCTCAAAGTGATTTTCTGAATGATTCAAATTTGCTTCCCTCCGGATCCAATGGTGCATTGGACCAATTGGATGCGTTAAGCGATGGTAACCCTTATCCCTAGCCCTTATCCCTATCCAAGCAAAATAAAGGGCAGAAAGGAGATTTTCAGTCGGAGTCCACCCTCCGTTGAATCACGTGCTTTATTCCAACCTCATTTTTAATTCAATCGCTGGCAAATACGTCACGCTGCAACCAGCGAGGCTTTTCGGTCGTTTCACTCATTGGGATGTCATCAGGGTTAAACAGAGGGCAGAAAACAAATCTCGAAAGGAAACCTTTCGGTGAAGACATTTTTTTTGTTTTTTTTTTTTTTTTTTTTTTTTTTTTTTTTTTTTTTTTTTTTTTTTTTTTTTTTTTTTTTTTTTTTTTTTTTTTTTTTTTTTTTTTT
>JAPYZI010001617.1:0-30380 GCA_030523105.1 Ophioninae sp. A BG-2022a
TTTTATAGGTCCTTTACGATGTAATTTGATCCCCTGAACACGAATCTGCCATTCATTTTCCCAAAAACCCAAAATTTCTATGAAAAAATCGTAAAAAACTTCTAAAAAGCTACTTTCGACGGTGTTTTCGACAAAATTACGATTATATTCGAAATATTAATAATAATTCAGAGGTTGGTTCGGGAACCATACATGCTTGTATCAATCAGCGGTCCATAACAGCCGGGCGCTCGAGACGCCGCCAGGCGACAGTTTGGATCGCAGAATATTTGCTTCAAGCCACCCATAAGAACTGTCCTTCTATGTACGTCTGACTTCGTTGATTCGGTGTGGCACTTCCCTGCCCAATGATATTCGAAGTTGACCGTTCGTCGAAAAAAAACGTGAATTTTCTTTCGTATCATGTGCAGTCGGATTTGAATTTACAGGATTTCGAGGCCAATGAATGATCTCAATGTTAATTCACCCCAACACAAATCTAACTTCCGGTTTGCGGTTTCCAACTTCCGGTTTGCGGTTTCTACTTTTCCCAGCGTCCATGTATTGGTGTACCTGCCGAAGCGCGGTCGGGAAATTTCGGCCGCGCTCGGTTCTCTCCGAAGATCTCCGAGCGGCGCTCGCTCATGTACAGGCGCTTCTTTGATTGTGTGATCGGCGTGTAAGTCCCTAGAGAGGGGGTAAGTTTTACACGCGATCTGGCTGCACTGATGTGCAGACGTTTGTATTTGCGGCGGTGCAAAAAATGTCACTTGCCATGCTATCAATTTGGGAACTTTCTTAATATTCAGAACGGATTCGTTCAACAATACGAGAAAATACGAAACCGACAAAACGTAAATACGCTTCGCAATACATATATAATTATAAAATCGTCATAAATTTCCGATCCTCTGCTTCCTCTCCTGTATCAAATTTCTGTATACAGCGATAGCACAAACATATGAAAACTGTGTTTAACCACTCGCGAGTTTCGGTTTCCCGTATATACCGTGAAAAAACGTTCGAATGGACGTCAAATCATATACATTTTTTTCCCGCATTTGGCGCCCTCATTTTTATTTAATCTCGACACGTGGCCGATTCTGAGCGGAAATCGATTTCATACCATCAGGTCCATCTAATGACGATCGTTGGGTAATGCTGACGTTGATTTTTTAAGACTCCGTAAAAGAATCGTAATTCGATGGCGAAGCAAAAAGTACACGAAAGACCAGTAAGGTCGAGAGTGAAAATCGTGGCTCCGGAGGATGCGTTGGAAGAGACCACTGTTAAAATTCCTGTTCTAAAGACGATTCTTACAGCCGCCTGTATTAGCGTAGCTGCATGGTTCAGTTACAAGGGATACCTGGAAACCAGAGTGAACACTCCTTATGACATGGAAAAGGTAAAAAAAACAGCATCTCGAACAGTTCTAACATTTTTCAGTTGTCTCAATATAAAAAAGGAAATAACAGTTAGTTACAGTGGCGAATCTGAACGAGCCGGATCGTTATTGGGGCTCGTACCGACCAGGCGCTTACTTCGGTCTAAAAACTCGAGACCCTCATTCTCTGGTTGCTGGGCTGATGTGGTACTTTCCGCATTACCTGCGTCAAGGTGGCGAGGGTTTCCGTCACTGGTGTGAGCAGGGTGACCGATTAGATAGGTACGCTTGGCTAAAGCACGATGGACGTAACTTTGGCAGGCAGGAGATCGTCGACGGTGGAGTGTTGATTAGAACAGATTTCGTGAAGAAGCTGGGTGGTAGCAACGGCGGCGACTGGACAGCCCGAGTCAGCGTCAATTCGGAGAACCCGAGCAGAAACGGCGAAGAGATATCAATGTTGTTTTATACAGCGACAGACGACAAAGCGCGTGGCCGTGTAAAAGCAAGTTTGGGCGATGAGAGTAAACTCTCGGGTATCGAGGGTTACACAGAGGGTTTGGGAACGTTCCGGATAAGCCTGAATCCAACAAAAGGATTTGTCGAGGAGAATTCTTATTTGGCAACAGTCACGCCAGGTCTCCACGTTCTCAAAGAGACTGTGCTGCACAATTTACGCATAGCTTCGCACAAAGGCTCGACGAAAAAGCACATAATACTGGCAGGCGAACAATTGCCGAAGTCAGCGGAGGGCAAAAAAATGGAGGCGAATCTGGTGGTAACACAGGTAACGGCGAAGATACCGTTCGAGTACGAGATAAATTTCGAGTCGGGAAGTTACGTGGATCGTAACGAACGACTGATCGGTCGAGCATACGAAAACGCGTTGGCCGAGCACGAGCGTCGTTTCGACGATAAATTCGAGCGTACGTTCAAGCTAAAATCGAAGGGCTACGACGACGAGGCTATTGATTTCGCGAAAATGGCGTTCTCCAATATGATTGGTTCGATTGGTTATTTCTATGGTAATTCGCAGGTACAGAGCGTCTACACAAAAACACCGGTGCCTTACTGGAAAGCACCTCTGTACACAGCAGTGCCGAGTCGAAGCTTTTTTCCACGGGGCTTTCTCTGGGACGAGGGTTTTCACGGATTGTTGTTAGCCTCGTGGGACATCGACATTGAGATGGACATAATTAGTCACTGGTTCGATCTGATGAACGTCGAGGGTTGGATACCCCGTGAAATGATACTGGGCCAAGAGGCCCTCGCGAAAGTACCCGAAGAATTCGTGACTCAGATAAACACGAACGCGAATCCGCCAACTTTTTTTCTCACGTTGAATTTCATACTGGAGCATCGGGAAGACGAGCTATTACTGAGACACTACAAACTTCTGGACAAGCTTTATCCAAGGCTGCAGGCATGGTTCGAGTGGTTCAACACGACCCAAGCTGGTGACTCGCCCGGCTCTTATCGGTGGCGTGGTCGCGACGCCACGACTTCGCGCGAACTCAATCCCAAGACATTGACTTCCGGCCTGGACGATTATCCGCGAGCTTCTCATCCTACCATCGACGAGCGACACGTCGATTTGCGCTGTTGGATCGGCTTTGCGGCTGGTGTTATGGCCCGTCTCGCTGATATTATTCACGAACCCTCCACGAAGTACCGAAATACACATGAATATTTGCGCAACAACGCACTCCTGAACACGCTTCATTGGTCATCGAGTAGTCAGAGGTACGCGGATTACGGTCTTCATACGGATCGCGTCGAATTGCGAAGACCAACGACTCCTCCGCGTTCCCACGCCCCATCATCAGAGCTCGTCAGACACGTCCTAGAAGATCCGAAACTTCAACACGTCGACTCGTCCTTTGGATACGTTTCTCTGTTTCCCTTCATACTGCACGCCGTAGACGCAGACTCTTCCCAACTCGAGAAGATACTCGACGATCTCACTAATCCCGAGCTATTGTGGACAAAGTACGGGCTAAGATCACTGGCAAAAACATCACCGATCTACATGAAATACAACACCGAGCACGACGCCCCGTACTGGCGAGGCGCCGTTTGGATCAATCTCAATTATCTCACTTTACGAGCGCTCGATCATTACTCGTCGATTGAGGGACCGCACAAGGCCAGGGCGAAAAAAATCTACGTGCAGTTAAGAGATAATCTGATAAAGAACATGATGGCGCAGTACAAAAGGACTGGCTATGTGTGGGAAAATTATGGCGACAGCTTCGGCGAGGGCAAGGGAAGCCATCCCTTCTCCGGTTGGTCTTCGCTGGTTGTTCTCATAATGGCAGAAATATACTAGGATCTTCGGAATCGTTTCTCACCCCATAAAGGGATCAGTACGATATTGCGTTGTTACTTCGTCGAGTAGTCAACTAGCGTTTAATAGTTACCATTGCGTTTCGCGATTCTTAACTCTTTCGTTCGTTCACGATGAAGAATCAGTGTACCAAAGTGTTCTCGCAAGGTTAATGACACTTTCATGTGCGAGCTGGTAAATCCGTCTTGCTATTTTGGCTGAGACTACCGATACTTCGAAAAACGCCATATCTGCTCGTAGAAGTGTAACCGAAGGTACAATTTATTAATGAGCAAAATATCAATTGTCCAGAGAGCTAGTAGAGTGGGTTGTGAGTTTTATTTATTGAGTGAGTCGTGTATCATTCCATCTTGACAAAAAGGACTCGTCGACGCCGCACCGAACGAACGTGTTTTTATATTCTTCCAACAATATTGATTGTGAAACCGGCGAAAGAGACAACATTGAAGAGCGGACTACTCGTGCGGTAGTCGATTAGTCGAGAGACCTCGAAAAACCTGGCTGTGACATGTTAAAAATTTCTACGTTCTATTCGGACAAGGTCTTATGGTCGTTAACCAAAAATTCATGTGCGTTACCCACACGTGCAAGGTTTCTAGCGTGGTTGGAGAAACGCTTGAATATCTGAGGTATTGATGCTCGTAGTGCTTAGCATTGGACATTTTTAATGTTATTTTATTGTAGTAATACACACCCATTCATCAAGAGCGTTTTGACGCCGAGGACCCTAAAAATAAACATCTATCCGCCACTTTTCGAACCCACAGACTGAGCGATGACGACATAACGCTTTATGCAAAATGGGCTCCAACTATACTTCGTTGAAACTATTAACCGACATTGTGTAACATATGAATTACAGCTAAAACCCATTTTTAGGTTAAGCGCGTTTTTTCTCGTTCAAAAACCACTTCCTGATAAACGTATTCGTTACCACTAGCTGCTCGTAATAAAACGATGAATTCACAGACATAAATTTGAATGTAAGTTGAACCTTGTTTCAACTAGGAAAAATCTAAAACACGATTAGGACAAATGAGTTGTAACTGAAGGATACATTCAAAACTGATTCCCATGAAGTTAAAGTTGGAGCTTCGGATTTTTTTGGCATATATTTTAGTTTCGACTGGGATCTTGATGCTCATTCTAGTTGTCGGAAAAAAATAGTCCCAACGAAAACTTCAGTGAGAACTAGTATCCGCTCGGTAAAACTAATTTCATCTGTAATATAGAAACACCTATATTATACTATTCTGTATGCTGAAGTGGAATAAAAACGATCGAACCTTTTTCACGAGCACTTTCAATGTGACGTTCTTGTGTATAATTTATTGAAATTAATTTAAAATGTATGTAAATTGAAGGTTGGATAGTACAAAAATAATCAGTCCATAAGCTTAAAAAAAATTTAATCTACCACACATTTATTTTTACCTCATACTTTATAGTTTGCGTGCATGTGTCATAACTCCGAAATTCTATCATAAGCCTTCTCTACATTATCAACTGGCCCAGGGATCAATTATTTTCATTTATTCCTAAATATTAATCCTCGAAAGACCTTTGAATTATCAGCTTGTTTCCTATTCTCATATCATGTGATAAACCTGCGTTGTCTTAAGGGAGTAAGAGTGAAAAAAAGATCGTCTCATTCTACTGGTCACGACCTCTTAAGGCCGCATATAAAACATTTGGTCGATAAAAAGTTTCACATGCATATTTTTTCTACACATTTTAAATTATGGATCAATCCATCCTGAATGGAATATTCTTCGTTATCGAGCGGAGAGGCAGGTGCCACTTTCCATTTCGAAATATCAGTTGCTCGGGAAAAAAACTAAATATGCAGAACGGCTATCCTCGCTTTCATGTTGTCAGGGCTACTCGATCGGTGCTTTCCTCAACCGCAAAAGCGCCACAGTGTCCCAAACAGCGATAAGACGAATAAATTTCGGGAATTACTTTTCGGAGCAAAAAGTAATAAAAAAACACTTTATGATGTACAAGTGTTGTCCATTTTTAAAAACGCAGAATAATGTTGAATTCATAAGGCTGTAGAATATGAAAACGATGTTACATATACGATTAGTTGAGTAAAAAAAGGAGTTGAGAGCCACGGTTTTTGCGATGTAATTGAAAACTACACGGGCAAAAGTTGCATGTCGCCTTAATAAAACGAAAACGTCGGCTGCAACAGATATATACATATGCAAAGTTGGGTTGGATATTATTGACACCCGGCTTGGAACTCGCGATAAATACCAATCTCTGGCGAAAGGGAGTAAAATTTACAGACCCCGTCGTATGGTCAAGTGAATACAATATCATAGTCCAATTCGTTGCGAGTACTTTTCCTTTTTTTTTCTTGTTTAAATAAATTTGTACATTCCTCCCCATATTTTCGATCAGTCTGAGCAATCAAGTAAGGTTCGTTTCTATCTCAAATTATTCATCGCGAAAAACTCGAACCGCGACATCTAAGCAGGCTCGGTTTACGAATAACCAAAGAGTCACAAAACGTCCGTGGATCGTTCGATCGCAACACGGAATCGTCAAATATGTACAGAGATAAAGGATCGTTCCTCGAACCTCCCATAATTATGAATTCTTTCGCGTTTGGACGTGAATACCGTCATCGGAGGTCGCTTTGAATACCAAAAACGAACCAAGTGCACCATTTTGTATCATTCAAAAAATCGTGAAATCCTAGACAGAGAGGGAGAGATAAAGACCTAGAAAAAAAAAAACATTTACAAGAACTCAAAAAACAAGAATTAAAATGGATACTCTGGTGAGAGAATTGGAAGAGCTAAAAATATCCACTAGCATAGTTGAGGACGACACCCTCTGGGAAAAGTGTACAGAATCTGTGCGCAGAGCATGGGTACCGGAAAGGTCAGTGGGTTTGGAAAGGCCCTGTGAAGAGAAAGATTTCCGGGAGTATCGCGCAATTGTCAACAAGCAGTTGCAAAGTGTTCTGACTCTTCTGCGTCTTTTGAGGCAAAATCGCGACAGTGGCAAAGTGCGCATCAACCATAATTTGCCAACGGTGAGAGATTTCTGCGTTGCCGTTCTGTTGGTCATAGGCGAACAGAACAAGAAGAGCATCTGGAACAATGCCGAATGTATCTCCCTGGCGGCAGATCTGGCATTGGAACTTTGCTCCCTGTTTGAATGTGCCGATACTGGAAGAATGCTGGTAGAGGCGGATGACAAGTTTGGTTCCGCCTTGACCGCTCTGAGACCCAAATTATTGAAGGAAACTTGGAAGAAGTTTCCTGCCGCTGTTGCTTGCTACAAGTGGCTTCTTCAACAAGTCCACGAACCCTTCTTAGCTGATCGATTAGGCCAAGTACTTCCAACTGCGCTGATAATCTACGACGATTTTGTGCCAGAGAATAGGATCGTTGGTCTCGAATGTATCTATCTGATAGTTCAGCATTCACTGATGGTAGGTTTAGAAAACAAGGATTTTCTCCTTGTATTTGTTTTTTGTCAGATTGTTTTTTTTCCATATTAATATCATTCTTTTATTCTTCTCTTCTTGGTTTTTTATTGATACCGATTCAGTTGAAGAAATGTTTTGGTATAACATCTGAAATCAGATTCTAGAATTTTGCAGAAGCGCAATATTTGATTGTTTCATTTCTGTTCAGAAACCCGCTTTGGTGGAGAACGGTTACGCCGATGTAATTTACGAGGCTCTGGAGCGTTTGACGCATCAGCGAGATGTCAGATACATATTGCCGTTGTATTCCTGCATCGCTAGTCTCCTGGCGACTATGGAATTCTGTACCAATTCGATAAACAGCTTCGAGGTGAGACCGTTGAGCCAATCAATTTGAAGTTGAAACATTGAATGAAACGAACACAATTATATTCGGATATCATTTACTACATTGAAATTTGCTATGTCTAGATTCAACGACATTTTTTCTAATTTCTTATTAGGTGATTTAAAATTACATAATGACTGTGATACATAATTTACGATGATAAAAATAAGAAACGAAAAGAACGGAAAAACATCGTTGCCTCATAACGATGCAAACTTCGACTCCATTATTAATTGGATTTCCAAAACTGAATTGCGAATTTATTGTTGTTTACAGTGGACCAAGCGAGACGATATTTTAGCAACACTTCTCGACAATATGGAGTGCGAACAAAATTTGGAACTCCGTCATGCTTACATGTTGAGTTTGCCACAATTATTGACGAATGTAGGCTGTGCCAAATGGTGCGAGTACTTGACCCGGGTGCTCGCCGAATACTGCGGTAATCACAATGATTTGAGGACATTGAAGGCGACGTTGCAGGTATAAACAAATATAATAAATAATTAAATACGTTTTATATCATTATATAAAAAATGTATCTATAATAATAATAATAATTTAGACTTTTGGTTGACAATTCAGTATCGTCGTTCAGTATCATTATCATTTCTGAAGAAATAACCCTTAAGGGGTTACAATCCACAGAGCCGCCGTTTTTTTAAGTATAAAACAATTTAAATCGTTGCTCAGTCTTATAGTAATAAATTCAGATCTAGGTAATTCAGTTTTTAAAGAAATAGTTCCTTAGGACAAATTTTTCCCAAATTTCTACTTTTTCTCATTTTCCGATTCGTTCGCAGGCTGCGGAAACTGTTCTGTCGATGTTTCAACCCCGAGTGCCAGCGCACTGTGACACTCTGTACACGGCATTTCTGAAGCTCCACTTTGATCTTACCGAGACACCGGTATTCGACAAGGAAATCAATCAGTTGCTCGAAAGCTGCATATATCTGCTTTACAAGCTGACGCCGAGCGTCGGTGCAGCGATAATGCGCGACGATCGTCTCCGCTCCGTAATTAAAAACAGCGTTAATTTCGCGAGTTTCGGCGACACCAAGTATTGCAATTGAGAAACCGAACAGAGCAGAAAAAAGGCCGAAAACGCGAAGAGACGAAACGAGACGAGTCAGAGTTGAGAGACGACTGCTTCTAATAAATCTGTAGCCCCGAGTGAATCTGGTCGTTAGAGTAAAGAATTTAGCTTGTTTTATCACCCGCCGAAACGCGCCCCCCCCCCCCCCCCCCCCCAAAGCGTTTTTCGTAGGTTTAGAATTCGTTAGTTTTAGAATATGTCGCGTCCTCGACGTCGAAACAACAAACTATTTTATTTATATTGTATTTGAAACAATAAACGCGCAACTCTTCTATCGATAATTCGATTTCATTTGTGGGTTCGATATTCAAGGATTTATTGAGCCCTGCCTATCAATAAATCGAAGTTTTGTTTGAAAAGTTCCAAAAATGAAATTTTATAATCGGGGACATTTTTTAACGTAATTAATAAGAAAAAATTAATCATATTGAATTGCTAAATGCTTATTATTTACTCATGTTTATGGAAAAAAAAGAGCTCAAATGTTTGCAAGTGTTCTTATCAGAAGTTTTCCTTCGCAATTCGCAACAAAAGTATTTGATGATAACAAAAATAAATGAATTTTTTTAAAACGACCATTTTTTCAGCAATTTCGACACTTAAAAAGGAACGTAATGGAAAATATTCACAAATTATCAGTGATGGTGAACTACCGTTGTTTGGGTTGGACAGATGAACAATATATTTTTTAGCTAACCGAATAAAAAATCGTTATCATAATTATTCATGATAATCACGTAAACACACTTTAATGCATGATCCGAAACGTATTTGACCTCTTTTCGTGTACTATAAAAATGATAAGACACTCGCGTTACGTTCGTCGTTAAAAAAAAATAGGATTGTACGAAATCGAGACCTGATAGCCAAAATATAAAGTTAGATGGGACATTTTTGACAGTATCGTCTGTTAAAAAGCTTACAAAAGCGGGATCATGACTTATTCGACTTGTTTACTTGGCAATTGTACGGTCAAAGAGTATCGATACGAAACATGCGTGATTTTGCTTCAGAAATCATCACAGGGTTCACCGGAAAATTCATTTTCGGTTCAAACGTCATTTGCTTAGTCAAAATAAATTCTTACTGAAACGTCTTCTTCGCAACTAGATTTTCCTAGTGAAATCTAGAATGTACTGACAAAAATATTCGAATGGTAATTAAAAAACTAGATTTCATTTCTTTTTGTTTCCTGCTGACAGGATTTTTGGATTTTTCGAAAACTCGTAATAAAACACAATATTTAACGATTATTCGCCTAATGATAAAACCAAGCCCAAAGAAAAAACAATAATTATTCTGTACGCGTTGAAATATGGAAAACGATGATCTTCTTCGAAATCCATTTTCGATTTCCTTCGTTTCAATTACACGTGTTGTTTTTTGCTTGGGGAAGCTCGTTATCGAAAGCTCAACAGTATTAATTATAAATTAATTGATGCATTGCCATGTTACTCGCTGAAATTTCTGATTCAAATAGAGAGTAAGGCCGTCGACACGAATTGCAATTAGGCGCACGCAACACTCGAGATAAGTCCAATCGCGAGTTTGATAGCGGTACGTGTCTCGATAAAATTATTAACAAGAAAAAGGCATCTTCCTCTCCGTGGTTGACCGATGGACTCTTGCAGCACCAGATATAATTTTCAAAATGTCCGACAATCATTTCTACAATAAATCGTTCAGTTCTGCTTTGTAATCTCACTGGTGCATACGTCAAACAAGTGCCAAACAAGAAGAACAATGGATTGGTTTTTCTTTGTGGCGGCCGCCTTAATAGCATGGAAAATTTATACATACGTGACCGAAAAACCACGAAACGCGGCGCCAGGTAAACCGAATGAATCGAATTGAATTCAATCGAATCGAAAAACGAATTTTATTCACGCTCGGTGCACTTCCGGTGGACCGCGCGAACTTTTTAGAATCAATGATGCATTCTAAACAAGAAAATGGTCGATCTTTTTGAAAGATAAGAACAAAAAACAAATGGCGCTAAATGATTTTTGGTAACTATTCATTTTAGTGACTTTTCCGAAAAATAAGTCTAATTTCTATTGTCGTCAGCTTTTCATTAATGGGGTTATTAATGATGATACTCAGTCGGTGGAAGCTAAAATCCAGCGTCCCATAAAAAGTTATGGGGTTTTGAAGATTCTAGGAGTCTAAGATGACTGTAAAATAATTTTCGGCTGTTTTCTGATTAATTGGATAAAGGATGCTGAAATCCACTTTTTTCGCCTTATGAAATGGAATTTCAAAATTGGCGCAACGCGTGATAAAATGAAACCAAGTTAGGCTCGTTTTTCCAAAAAGTTACTAGAGTAAATAATTACCAGATTGTTTAGAATCATCAATAAAAGGAAGAAAAAAATTGTTTATGTCGACAGGAATTCCCAGAATTCCATTTTGGGGATCCTACGCTTTTCTCTTATGGGGCGACTACGACTTCCCGTTCAAAACTATCACCCATTACGTGAAAAAATATAAATCGAAGATAATCGGACTTCATTTGGGCTCGAGTTACGCCGTTGCGGTCAATGGCTATGAGGGTATCAAGGAAGTGCTCACGCGCAAAGAATTCGATGGAAGAATGCACCAACTGTATGTCCTGAGGGCAAGAGCTTTTGGGGAGAGACTAGGTGAGTCCTAGCGACGCTATATGATTAACTCCAGAATCTTGAAAATGCTATAGAAATATATATTTTCCCATAGCTTCAGTTTTTCTGTTAACGTTCCTTCCGGTATTAACTTCAAAAATAAATAAAAAACCATTTGATCAAACGAGAATTTCGTATTTTCTTGCTATCATTGTGGAAATCGAATTTAGGAATATTCTTCAACGACGATGACGACTGGTTGGTGCAACGACGATTCACACTCCGATATTTGAGGGACTTCGGGTTTGGTCGACGTCACGCAAAGTTGGAGAGCGTCGTAGCTCACGACGTGGCGTTACTCGTGGATATGCTGAAGAAAGGCCCAGCTGATGAGATGGAAAAGGTTTTTTAGTAACGTCCCCACGATTCATTATTTTCACATCCGTCACGTCGGCTTTTCAAGCTGCGTGATGTTGTTGGTTTCTCTGTCATGACGCTTCCATTTTTCGTTCATATTTCCGTTCCCATTTTTCTTCCATCCAGATCACATGTTTTTTTATCTGAAGTCATTTTTTATGTGTTTTTTCACGAATTTCGTATAGGCGATAATGAAAGATTCTACAGCCTTATTTCCGGATATCCTGTACGCCTCGTGCGCGAATCCAATATGGTTCGTGATGACGGGCGAGATGTACGATCGTAAGAATTACGAGACCCTGAGACAGCTCTGCCGGAAGGCAATGGTTTTCCAGAGAAATGCCGAGACGACCGGTGGCATGGTCGTTTTCCAGCCATGGCTTAGACACTTCGGTGGAGGTTTTGGTTTCCACGCCGTAATGAAGTCCAATTATTGGATCGTGGATTTTTTCAAAGTACGTTCTCCGAACGTCCGCAGCTGCAAAACCAGAAAAGTGATTTTGTAAATTGTTCTTCAGAAATTTTTGAACAAGCGAGAGGAATGTCCGTTGATCGACGAAGACGATCCGGAAGGTTTCATAGACATATATCTGAAGAAATTGAAGGAGTGCGAAGGCGCGGACGGCTTCACGTACAAGCAACTTCTCATTATTTGCGTCGACGTGATTTTCCCTGCGATCTCAGCTGTCCCGAGCGAGCTGACTCACTTTATCAAGCTCGTTATGCACCATCCAGAAGTCTTGAAGAAAGTCCAACGCGAGATTGATGACGTTGTCGGAAGGGATCGTTTGCCGGATTGGAACGACCGAAAAAAGTAACCTGAATTGTTTTTTTTTATTATCAATCTTTTTTGCCATTGGAACTGTGAAAATCACGTAACACATTTTATAAAAACTTCAGTTAGCAACCCACAATCTGAATGTACGAAATATCATTTTTTCTCGTAACGAAAATAAACAAAAAATTTTTTTAAAGAATTTAAAAAATAATATAATAAATATAAAATATAATTTAAAAATTTAAAAGAAGATCATTGAGTTCCAGTGCAAAGTTCAACCCAAGTAATTTCGAAGACCAAACTTTTTGCACGTCAGAAAAGAATTTCCAATAACGAACCGTTACACCGAACCGTATCATTACTATTTACTTGAACAGATGTTAAACATGTTACAGTCTCCCTTACACCGAAGCGACGATGCGCGAGTGCTTGAGAGTGGAGACGCTGACACCCTGGAGTGTTTTTCATAGATCGACGGAACCCACCAAGTTGCAGGGTTACGATATTCCATCTGACACAATCATAGTGACGAATTTGTACTATATGCACAACGACCCTGACCTGTGGGGAGATCCGGAGAATTTCAGGCCCGAGAGATTCCTCACGGAAGATGGACAACGACTAGGCAAAGACTTGTCGTTGCCGTTTGGACTAGGTAACTTTGAAAAACGTTGCGTCCCTGAAAAAATGCCTTTTTTATCCTTCTCCGTTCAAGTCTCTTTCTCGTCTTACCGATTAAACTGCCATGTCGTAAATGAAATAATCTTTAAAATTGTAACGTTTAGGTCGCAGGGTATGCGTAGGCGAAACATTCGCTCGTTACGTACTGTTCAGCCACTTTGCAACGCTCCTGCAGCAATTCAATTTCGAATTCATCGACAAACAGCCTACACGCCTCGAGGACGTGAAACCTGGGTTAATCATCACTCCCAAGGAAACGTGGTTACGCCTTGTTCCACGTTCGTGAAAGCAGAAAATCCTGACTAGAAATTTTGGCCTGGCAGCCGGATTACGGATCAAGCGAGGTTCAAGATGCGGACCAGAATTGCATACGTGAATCGGCTTGATCGGTACCGGATGTTGGCTAGATCAGTGTTTTTTTCCATCCGTTGTCAGAAAACGGCAGATCCAGAAAAGGTCCGGTATATACCAGCCATATACTGTGCAGTGCTCGCCTCGTCTGCGCTGATTATCTGCCGGGTCAGTAAATTTTCGAATACACGAGCGTACACTGTGATCACCTAACCTATGCATACTCATTTCCACGACACTTACTGCCAAAAAATTGTTTTACATCCATCAATATCAACTGATGTATCGAGATAATTATAACTTTATTCATCGTAAGAAATATACAATGTTTTATAGTAATAAATAAAAGTGATGTATGTAAACTTAATGGAAGTAATTCTCAACTATCAAGATAGAGGTCGTAGGTTTGATTCTATCTTAAGAGTAATCAGAGCCGGAAGCAAAAAAGTGTTTCACGCCCGACAGAAAGAGTTTAGAATCAACAACATATTTTATTTATATTGTATTTGAACAATAAATAAAAGCAATAAAAAGAATTATTTTATATTGCTTCAATTTATTATCTTGTAATTTTTACGGGAAAAAGGTCGCAAATGTTTGCAGGTATTTTTATCCGAAATTTTCCTTCGCAACTCGCAACAAAGGTATCTGATGATAATAAAAATACATTCTAATGAAAAAATCGACCATTTTTTCAACGATTGCGGCACTTACAAAAAAACGTCATGGAAAATATTGATAAATTATCGGTGATGGTGAACTACCGTTGTTTAGGATGCACAGATGAATAATAGATTTTTTAGCGCACTGAATTAAAAATCGTTATCATAATTATTCGTGATTGTCAAGGAAACACACTTTAATACGAGATCCGAATCATATTGGACCTCTTTTTGTGTACTAAAAACATGATACTCGCGTTACGTTCGTCGTTTGAAAAGTTTACAACAGCGGGACCGTGACTTATTCGACTTGTTTACTAGGCAATTGAACGGTCAAAGAGTATCGATACGACTCATGCGTGATTTTGCTTCAGAAATCGTTAGAGGGTTCACCAGAAAATTTATTTTCGGTTCAAACGTGTTTTGCTTAGTAAAAATTAATTCTTACTGAAACGTCTTCTTCGCAACTAGATTTTCCTAGTGAAATCTAGAATGTACTGAGAAAAATGTCCGAATGGTAATTAAAAAACTATATTTCATTTTTCTTTGTTTCCTGCTGACAGGATCTTTTGATTTTTCGAATACTCCGTAATAAAATACAATATTTAACGATTATTCGCCTAATGATAAAACCAAGCCCAAGTAAAAATAATAATTATTCTGTACACGTTGAAATATGGAAAACTTTGAACTTCTTCGAAATCCGTTTTCGATTTCCTTCGATTAAATTACACGTGTTGTTTTGAGGGAGCTCGTTATCCAAAACCCAACAGTATTAATTATTAATGAATTGATGCATTGTCATGTTGTTCGCTGAAATTTCCGATACGAAAACATAGTAAGGACGTCGACGCGAAATGTAATTAGACGCACGCAATACTCGAGATAAGTGCGATCGCGGGTTTGATAGCGGCACGCGTCTCGATAAAATTGTTAACAAGAAAAAAGCATCATCCTCTCCGCCGTTGAACGAGGGATTATTGCAGCACCAGCTATAATTTTCAGCATGTCCGACGGTCATTTCTACAATAATCCGTTCAGTTCTCGTTTGGAATCTTGTTGGTGCATACGTGAAACAAGTACCAAACAAGACCAACAATGGATTGGTTTTTCTTCGTTGCTGCCGGCTTGATAGCTTGGAAAATTTATTCCTACGTGACAGAAAAACCACCAAACGCGGCGCCAGGTAAACCGAATCTATCGAATTGAATTCAATCGAATCGAATATTTTTTGTTCGTCATTTTTTCATTGACTGGGATATAAATGATGATATTCAGTCGGTGGAAGCTAAAATCCACCTTCCCATGTAAAGTTATGGGGTTTTGAAGATTCAGAGAAACGTGTGATAAAACAGGTCGTGAATTTTCGGAAAAATGACAGCAAGATGATTTTTGGCTATTTTCCTCTTAATTGTGCGGAGGAAGCTGAAATCTACTTTTTTCGGCCCATAAAATGCTACAATTGTAAAAGGTAAAATAAATCGTTGATGCCCACAGGAATTCCCAGAATTCCATTTTGGGGATCGTACGCTTTTCTCTTATGGGGCGATTACAACTTCCCGTTCAAAACTATCACTCACTACGTGAAGAAATACAAATCGAAGATAATCGGTCTTCACTTGGGCTCGAGTTACACCGTTACGGTTAACGACTATGAGGGTATCAAGGAAGTGCTCACGCGACGAGAATTCGACGGCAGAGTGCACGAACTGTATTACCTGAGGGCAAGAGCTTTCGGGGAGAGACTGGGTGAGTCCCTTTTTCGCAGAATATACGTTAATTTAAGCGATGATATCTGATAACCCAAACAAACTCTAGAATCTTGAAAATACTATAGAAATATACATTTTCCAATAGCTTCAGTTCTTTTCCCAACGTTGCTACCGGTATTAACTTCAAAGAATAAAAAAAAACCAGTCGATTAAACGAGATTTTCGTATTATCTTGCTATCATTGTGAAAATCGAATTTAGGAATATTCTTTAACGACAATGACGACTGGGTGGTGCAACGACGATTCGCACTCCGATACTTGAGAGACTTCGGGTTTGGTCGACGTCACGAAAAGTTGGAGAGCGTCGTAGCTCACGACGTGGCGTTACTCGTGGATATGCTGAAGAAAGGCCCAGCTGATGAGATGGAAAAGGTTTTTCAGTAACGTTACCAAGATCCATTATTTTCACATCCGTCACGTTAGCTTTTCAAGCTGCCAACGTTGTTGGTTTCTCTGTCATGACGCTTCCATTTTTCGTTCACATTTCCGTTCCCATTTTTCTTCCATTCAGATCACATTTTTTTTTTCTGATGTCATTTTTGATGTGTTTCTTCTTGAATTTCGTACAGGCGGTAATGAAAGATTCTACAGCCCTATTTCCGGATGTCGTGTACGCCTCGTGCGCGAATCCAATATGGTTTATCATGACGGGCGAGATGTACGATCGCAAGAATTACGAGACCCTGAGAAAGCTCTCCCGAATGGCAATGGTCTTCCAGAGAAACGGCGAGACGACCGGTGGCATGGTCGTTTTCCATCCTTGGCTGAGACACTTCGGCGAAGGTCTTGGTTTTCACGCCGTAATGAGGTCCAATTATTGGATCGTGGATTTTTTCCGGAAATTTTTGAAAAAGCGAGAGGATTGTCCGTTGGCCAATGAAGACGATCCGGAAGGTTTCATAGACATATATCTGAAGAAATTGAAGGAGTGCGAAGGCATGGATGGCTTCTCGTTAAAACAACTTCTCATTGTTTGCGTCGACGTGATCATTCCTGCACTCACAGCTGTCCCAAGCGAGCTGACTCACTTCATTAAGCTCGTTATGCACCATCCAGAAGTCATGAAGAAAGTCCAGCGCGAGATTGATGACGTTATCGGAAGGGATCGTTTGCCCGATTGGAACGACCGAAAAAAGTATCTGGAAATGATTTTTTTAATTGTCAATATTGTTTGGCCATTGGAACTGCGAAAATCACGTAAAACGTTTTTAAAGATCTTCATTTAGCAATCCACAATCGAAATTTACGAAATATCATTTAGTTTCGTAACAAAAAGAAAAAATATTTCAAAAATAAAAAAAGATCGTAGAATTTCAACGATGCAAACTTCAACCCAAGTAATTTCTCAGATCGCACTGTAACACCTGTACAGGAATATCTGAACGAAAAACAACGTGTCGTTATATCCGACTTAATCCGGGACTGGTATCATTACTAATTACTTCAATGGATGTTGAACATGTTACAGTCTCCCCTACACCGAAGCGACGATGCGCGAGTGTTTCAGAGCGGAGACGCTGGCACCCTGGAGTGTTTTTCACAGATTGACGGAAGCCACCAAGTTGCAGGGTTACGATATTCCATCTGAGACTGTCATAGTGACGAATTTGTACCACATGCACAACGACCCTGATCTGTGGGGAGATCCGGAGAACTTTAGGCCCGAGAGATTCCTCACGAAAGATGGACAATTAGCCAAAGACTTGTCGTTGCCATTCGGACTAGGTAAGCTTGAAAAACGTTGCGGCCCTGAAGAAATTCCTATTTTACCCTTTTCCGTTCAAGTCTCTTTCTCTTCTTACCGATTAAACTGTCTTATTGTAAATGAAATAATTTTCAAAATTGTAACGTTTAGGTCGCAGGGTATGCGTCGGCGAAACATACGCTCGCTACGTACTGTTCAGTCACTTCACATCGCTCTTGCAGCAATTCAATTTTGAATTCATCGACAAACAGCCTTCGCGCCTTGAAGACGTGAAACCAGGGATAATCGTCACTCCCAAGGAAGCGTGGATTCGCGTTGTTCCACGTTCGTGAAACCAGAAGCCATTGGTGCGTTTCACTTACAATCAGAAACGGAAGAGCCTATTCGGTGGTGGGATCTGCAAATATCGCGTTTATTTACTCGTCTGCATTCACCTTTTCCTCTTCCTTGCTTTAACTGTGGTTTCGGCCTTTGGGCATCTTTTTAACGTATTACGGATGCATGGTGTATTTGATGCCAAAAGACGGCCGCTCTTTTCCTGTTGTACGCTGGCCGTACTTTCTTGCAAAAAAAAACTTTGTTTGGGTTTATTTAGGTTTGTTTTGGTTTGTTCACCAACTACGATTTGCTGTGCGTCTGTACGCATAGTGCTATGTAAGTGACGAATGCCGTGAATACCTGTGATATTAAGGAACAAAATTGTTATCATTTGTATATGAGAATTAAATGAATTAAACAAAAGCCGAGTCGATAAAGTGAGTTTCTTACCGCATAAGTCAGTGTCAAGTCGACGTCGAAGAAACCAAGGGCCGTAAAGGCGAAGGGTCGAAGGGCCATGTATAAACTCATCGTAAATATTTCCTAGGTTAATATTTTTTGAGATCTAATTAGGAACATCGGTGCCGGAAGGACAGCAGTGTCAAAAAATGAACGGGAGTCAAAGTGGTCATGAAGTACCTTTCGACCTCGATCTATTCGGGCAGTGAGACGAATATTTTTCGCCAATAGAACCGACGGAGCTCTGTTAGCCTAAAAAGCACGGAAACGATTGTAATTTTGGAATCAACAAGTGTAGTGAAGCGTCATACATCGGATAGTCGCTAAAGGACTTGTGGAAGATCGACATAACCTCACAAATTTATGATCTCAGATTTCGCAAATATTTACTTTTTTAAATAAAACTATTACATTCGGATTTTTATTTAACGTTAAGAATGCATTATTATTGTTTAGGTTACTTTGGGTTGTTAAAAAATATCTCCTATATTTTTCGTATTTGTATGGTAATATACCGGCATCAGTTTTTTAAATTCACTACGACAACTAATCGCAAGATGTCGCCTTTGACAAATTTTCGGTTGCCTAGCAATGAAAATTGCACAACAGTAAACTGACGCCATTTTGGGCTGACAAACAAATGGTAAAATCGTAAAATTTGTTGGTCTTGATAATACTTTAATCGGTTTCAATTTAAAGCAAAAGGATCCGATGTATGTTGCCTTTTATGGGATAGAACAAAAAAGGTTTACGAAGAAGAAAAATGAGATACTTGGTCGACAGTAAATTGGCAAGAGATAGTGACAATGAAGAGTGCCACGACGAAGGGGAGTAATCGAGTCAATATTCTCGTCAAGCTGTGCATTGATACTTCGTTGACAAGCGTTATGTTGTGAACTCTCGTAACAGTCTCGAGGAATGTCCTCGCTGTCCAGAAAAACAAACGGCTCGAATAATGGTTGTTTAGCTTCTCGCCCGTTCTGACAAGACTCGTATATAACAATCGAATGTATTCGGGATTCGAAATACTGGCGCATGAAATTCCAACGATGTTTCGGTCTTGCTCGATCATTGAATTCAAATGACGAAACCTCATGCCAATTAATGTGGAGAATACTGCAAACTAGAAAAGAGACTATATCGTGATCGGCACTTTTAATCTAACCTAAAAATTGTCCAATTTTCGTGGTACTTTCGCGTTGAAAAGTAAATTGATTTTTTTGTATACCGAAATATAGCAATTCCGAATTATGTCCGCAAAAATTCGGAATAATTATTATCGTAGACGAAAAATTTGTTTAACCTTACCATGACTGTTGAATTGTCGATGACCATAACGGCGATTTCATTAGCCAGATTGATGGAAAGATTATGTGCTCCGTGAGGTGAATAGAAGATTATATTAAGAGTTCGCAGTGCTGCGAAAATCAGAATAACGAATGAATGAAAGAAGCTCCAAAAGCGAACGTTTTTGTTTTCCCGAACGGCCGAGGGTTGTTCTCCGTATCCGCTTTTCTCGTCGTAAACTTCGATCGATCGGACTACGTCGATGATCGCTCGTTGATAAAATCCGTCTTTCATAACGGTAAAAACCGCGAGAGTAAATTGTAGCCAGAAGGTCATCGAGTCGAGAATGGTCCGGAGTCCATCAAAATTCGTCGGCAGTTCGACGTTGCTCCTCGAGAGAAGAACGACGAATGATATCGCATACGCGAACGGCCAAATTTGTCCTAGTCTCGAAAACTCGATTTTCGTTTTCGACAAACGATATGGCGCGGCACAAGCGAAGTTCGGTAAAAAACGCGATGCCAACAAGGCTTCGTATACCTTCATTTTTTAAAACGTATTTTTACGATTTTAAGTTGGAAACCTTGATTGATTCGTTTTTTATGACCGAACTACAAAAGACCAGTGCACGTCGTGAACTCCGTCACGAATGAACATTGATTCAATGATCGACGAGGATAATTCGTGCACGACACGACTGTCGCCACTTTCTTATCGCGAGCATCAAAACGAACATCGATCACGTTAATTCATCATCGTACGAGCCATCTGGGAATTTACATTAACCCACATATTAAACGAAAGATTTTCCGTTAAATATGGAAAAAAACACGAAAGCTTTCTAATATTAGGTTTAGTGAAAAGAAATCCATGATCCCATTGGGTTACACTAGATGGCGATAGAAAGACGGGACAGTTTTTTTGCGACAGTTTCGTGATCGGTCGACGCGAGGAAATAATGGATTTCTTTTTAATGCCCCTAATACATCGGTCACGCATGCGCAGTATTGGGTTTGAATTATTTTGCAAGCAATCTTCAAAATGGCGAGTTTACATCGTTGGATTCAACCAAAATATCTATTTTCAATTTTTATCTTGCATTTTTCAATATCTGAAAATAAACCGGAATCTATTTTTGAGGGGTTGAAAGTGACAAAAATGAATATCTCGGACTGCAAAAGACATTCTCATTATTTTTTATTTACTCTATGTGTACTTAGTTTCTAGACGGACGTTTTAAAAAATTGGAAACGACTTTCAATTTCCGGAAGCCTTATGGCGTGTGAAAGTCAATAAAAATGGATTATTTTTTAAGTACTATTTCAAAATAAAAAATCTCAAAGAAAATCTATTTTTTCGATCATCGAAAGGTATGAAAGGGATTAAAAGAACTCCCAACGCTTATCGTG
This sequence comes from Ophioninae sp. A BG-2022a, assembly GCA_030523105.1. Classification (NCBI taxonomy): domain Eukaryota; kingdom Metazoa; phylum Arthropoda; class Insecta; order Hymenoptera; family Ichneumonidae; species Ophioninae sp. A BG-2022a. Next base: position 21,083 of record JAPYZI010001617.1, read on the forward strand.
TTTTCGTGTGAAAGGTTCAATCGGATTTTCAGGTCACTCTGCAATTGCAAACTGGAATACCGAGTGCCTAATTTTTAGTGCCTTAACCGGTATACATATATACATACGAAACAGTACGTGCACCCACGCGTGTATATATAGTGGAATTTTCGGTACACGTTAATTTGGGATGTAAATATACACGAGATTGTAATTTTAGCACGATCAGTACATTTATACACGTATATGAGTGCATACGCGCAACAGTTAAGATCAGTTTTCCGTTCGAACTAAAATACTTCGTAAAATCGATTTCCGACTGAACGCCATTGTTCCACCTCATTTTTTTCCATTAAAAATTCGGATTAACAGATAAATGAATTTAAAGATTAAATCTAGTTTAATCTGAAACGAAAATCCAACAAACTGGACGAGTAAAAACTTCTTCTAAATACAATGTAAATTTATGATATTTTCTTAAAAACACGTTGCCATTTCTTTTTTACAAATTGTTTTCTTTAACATAAATCAAATAAAACAATTTAATTTGTTTGGGTCTAATTTGACCCAATTAATTTTATTTGGATTTAATTTGATTTGTTTGCCCTCGAGATTTGTCCCCATTAAAGTGAGTTTCAATTAGCTTTCGAATCCGGCAGGAGATTCTTATTTTTATAGGGAAAAATGAGCTGTAACAAAGCCGTTCAGCAAGAATCAGTTTTTACTAAGGAGAAAACGTTCAAACTGAAAAGATGTTTCAACCGCAAAGTATCCTCCTTGCGGCGAATGAGCAAAGATTTTTCTTAGCTTTTGTCGAATCAAAATGGAGATACCATCTATAACCGTGTATTTCTTTTAAAAAAAGCACTCATCACTCCCTGTGCACGAGTACATACATTCCGAGGCACGCGAGCACGGCGTACTTCAATTTTGGATATTCGTTCATGTATATAGTGACCATGCCGACGTAGGGCAAGAATCCTCTGGCTCTGCCGACGATGTCCTCGTCGGTAAGCCACAACTGATCCGGCGCGTAGAGACCTCGATCGTCGACCGAATTGTTGTCGCCTTTCGTGACGAATTTGATGGTGCGATTGGCGTCACCCCTGGAAGACACGGCCATTGGGATAAGACAATAATTCTAGCGCAAGAAGGATTCTTGAGGAGCTCTTGATAAGATTCTTACTTTTCGTGAAGCTTAAGTACTCTGTGGACTATAGGAATGTCTCGACCTTCGACCTTGAAAACTACGATCTCTCCTACTCGCACCGGTTCGTCCTGGTAATTCGTTAGGAACAGAAGGTCTCCTCTGTGGAACGCTGGCTCCATACTTCCACTGAAATTCCATCCTTCGTTAAACTTATGCTTTATTAAACAAAACGCTTCTAACCTCAAATGGAACGGATTTTATTGAATTTTTCACCAATCGATCGAAAGTCTTTTTGAGGTTAATACGCGTAAAAATGCTTTCCTAAAAGGATAAAATGGGGATTGGGTAATCCGTCACGGTGATTACGAAAAGACAACCGCGTATCAGTGATTCTCAGTGCGTAGGTAACGTGGATGTGGCTTCGGGAATATAAACGTATAGGTTAGGTCAACTCTACAATTTACCTGAGCACGACGACGATCGGACTTTCGCTGCCCGTAACGACGACTAGGCCCTTCCATATCATCAAAGCGGAGGAAACGATCATACCAAAGCTCAGTACCTGATAGAGGAACTGAAAATACAAAAACATGCGCAGGTCCCATCGTTTATTTTCGAGTCGAACCTCCATATGTCAAGGAACGTGTTTATTTCCGAAAAAACTAAAAAAAAGCATACAATGTATGTATTCTTACCTGACGCTTGTTCATTCGTTTGACATCGTCAAACACGCCTTGCAACATTTTTCTGGCTTGTTTGAAAAGAACCGATGTACAAATTCTATCGAACGTTAAAATTCGTCACTGTTGACGACACCGAATGACCGGCACGTATGCCGTTTTCCTTTTTTGATTTTCCGTTCCTCTGTAGAGCGTCTTTTGCATCCGCCATCGGCGCAACACCACGTCACGACGAAACGATGGAACGAGCGGAACGCGAAACACTGTACGCGGTAGTGTGAATTCAGCTAGCCCGACAACAGTGGCTCAAATCGCTTTTTGTCCAAAAATTTCGGTCCGAGTTTTCACCTGCAGGTAGCACTAGTTGTTCCGTAAAAAAATTTATCCCCAGGCAGTGTGTGACTCGCGATTGAAAAAGTGAAGTACCTCGGCTAAATTTGTAGAGATTATCACTACGATTCAATGTTTTAGCACTCCTGAATCACGGGGATTCAAGATGGCGGCGACGGCGGCAGGTAGCCCAATTTTCTATTTTACGAGAAAATTCTATGAATAAACAAAAAGAAATGTTGATAAACTGCATCGGTAAAATAACTATAACTCGATGTGCATTTACGAAATACGTTCCCGGCGTGTTACGACGCTTATCGTATGCGTTTTTATCGAAAACACGCGACGTAACCTCAAAACCCTAAATTTCGAATGCCCCAACGTGATCTGTCATGAAAGAATTGTGTATGATTTAATCGTTCAATGTTTCGTCAGGAAAGCTCGCGAGCGCTTATTGCGCGATAAGGGAAACCGCACGCAAAGGGCTGAACCTAGGGTACGCGGAGCCCTGCACATTCCTGCAAATTCGTAATTATGCCGCCCGCAAAGGTACCCGGGAGAAAGCGCGAAAGAAAAAAGTCAAAGTGATCATTGAGAAAAAGTCGTTTGTACCACACGTGGAGCGTGCGGCAAAATTGTAAGTCCGGTAAAAGAAAAATTCGTACTAAAAGTAACTCAAGACTAGTTGATGGTTAACGAGAGTATTACGTTCCTTCCCTGGCGTTGAAAAGGCACTTTTAAAATGTAGGTCAATTTTACCGGTGGACAAAGTGCGTTTCGATGATATCGTTAAGGACGACATCCCGGATGATGACGTCTGGATCGGAAAGTATCACAAAATGAGGGTTTACCCCTTGGTGGACGCTATCGAGTGTCACAAGGAGACCCATGGCTTGGGGATGTATGGGATCCCCAGTGCCTCTGTCAAAGCTATGATCGAGCTTGACATGACGGGCATAAAGCCGAGCCGGCCAGTTACAAAGTTTTCCAGAATCGCAACCGTGCCTCATGCCTTTAATCACGGCGAGTCGAGGAAACTCGCGGTTTTCTGCAAAACGCCAGAGCTGCAGGAAGTCGCGAAAAATGCCGGTGCTACTTTTGTCGGAGGTGCCGATTTGGTGACAAAGATACAGGTCCGTCACGGTTTTCTACAAGTTTTGACGATTTTAAAAATGTGGCAACAAAATGTCAAAGCCTTAATCCAATCTTATTTCAAATGCTAATTGGAAGCTTGTTTTTCGTTTATACGGGGTTAACTGACAGTCATTGAATATCACCGAAATACTAACGGATCATTGCGTTTTTTTATCCACAGAGCGGAGAGGTTGCAGTGACGGACTTCGACTACGCTGTTGCCCATCCAGATATGATGGCGGAGCTTGTCATGATAAAGGGTGTTATAAGGAAAAAATTTCCAACTGTAACACAGGGTAAGATTGCGCACAATTCTTATAGCTTCTTAAATGTAAAACTTTTCCTAAAATTACCGAATTTCTTTCGTCAGGATCACTGGGTGTCAATATTGCTGCGATGGTGCATAAATTTCTGCACGGAATTAAGTACAGCGGATTTCCTCACGAGCAACAAATTCTCTATGGGACTTCCGAAGCTACTTTTGGACGAGTAAGTACTTTTGATGTACTTTGGGCATTTTACGATCCTAAAAGTTTTCTTTATAATCCCTCTCATATGACGACTTCTCCGATGTAAAGTTTTCATTGTTCTCTCATATTAACAATAATAAAAATAACGATTTTTTGATTCAACAATATCTATATTCTATTGTTAAGTTATAAATTAATGATTTCTTGATTGATTCCGTAATTTATTAATATTATTATTACAGCTGGACATGGAAACGAAACAAATTGAGGATAACTTTGCTGCTCTGATGACGGATTTGAATTCTATTCGGCCGAATCGCCCCGGTCCATTTATATGGAGGTTGGTTCAACTATAATTTACATTTTATCAATAAAAGAGAGACACATGGTATTTCGAGAACCCCAACAAACCGAAACAATTTTTACACTTTTTTGCAACTGTAATTCGAGACTTATGATCACGTTTTTTTTTTTAAATTTGTTTTTAAGAGTACGAATTACGACCGAACTGTCCAGAGAATTTCTAAAGGTGAATCACAACTTGTACCTACCATCTGAGAGCCCAGAAATAGACGCCGACGAAGCCGAGGAACAGCCTGTTGCAATAGCCTTTGATTAGATTTTCTGTATATGTCAAAGAATAAAAAAAAACACTTTGTTTCGTACGTTATCGAAAAAAGAAAAAACGAAATGAAGGGTAATCTGAAATTCATAAAATTCATATTTTCAATGCGTGCGCCATAACCTCACAAATTTTCAAACCCCGTTTTCTCATGGGAATTTATATTTTTTTTGTTAAACCGAGTTTGAAACTAGGGATTATAGAATTGACATACGTGAAAAATGAAAGTGTTTACTCTGAAAAATGCCGGTCAAACAAATATCCTCTATCTCTCTCGATTTTGTGTCACGTGATACAGCTTCCGCTTCGCCTTGAAATTAATCTATGATGGCTTTTCCGGAATTTGTTGAAATATTGATCGATACTCAACATTGAGAATTCGACAGTTTTTTTTAACAGTTTCATCATCTCAATTACAGTAGTTATTTAAAAGCGTAGCATTAAAATCTCTCGCAGTGACGGTTCCGCCATTACCGGAGATTTTAATGCCAACACGTCGTGTGCTAATTAAAACATAATGTAAAAACTCCACAGCGTCACGAAAATAATATCGTCGATATTCCGCGAAGGTCACTGATTCAGAAAACATCAGTAAACACATTTTTACGAGCCTGCATAAAAGATTACCGAGTCGAAAAAAATTCCGGTCGCCATTTTGTGTCGTATAAAAACGGCTTTATCGTGTAATCGCAAAAATACATGCGAGATTCTTAATATAGAAAAAAATAGGTTTTCGCGTCGCGATCGGCAATTCCGTGTCGTAGTTGCGAATTTCTCCGGAGTCGACAGCAGCGCTCTTTTTCTGACGTTTCGATAGTTTTTTCGTGCCGGGGTACACACCGAATAACAGAACGGATTATTTTGTATCGTGGCAAAGGTGAAGCAAAGATATACACACGTGCAATATACACACGCTCCATAGCGATTTGACGGCCATGTGATGTTTACAGAGCTGTAATACACGATAGACGGGAGCAGCCAGCGAGCGATGCTAGAGAACGTCTGTAGAGAGTAGTGGGGGGAGAAGTGGAGTTGCCGGAGGATCGAGGGAGGGGGAGGTGGAGGCGCTTGGGCTACCTGCCGGTCAGTCGCGAGTCTCAGTCGAGTATTGCCGCCAGGTTGAAAATCCGTCGTTCTTACCTGGCACCGCGGCGCTGCTCGTGCGTTTATCGTTTTTAATTATTCGTTTAATTATTCAAATTTTATTTTCCGACTCGCGATACATCGCGACCTTTTCAGCGCTCTGTCCCGCGATATTTTTACATTCCTGGAAACGAAGTGAAAGTTCGCGAGCAACAAGATCCCCACGTGTCGAATAAGCCAAAGAGAGAAATAGAGTGAATTTGCGTTTCCCAACTACGAGCGTATTGTTTATCTCGCGGGGGTGGAGATAAAAAAGTTCGCGAAGTTGCAAGGTCCCTCGGTACGGATTGAAGTAAAGAATCGTCGTGCGCCGTGCCGGCAGTGTTTTGTGGCGCATGCGTGTACGATTCATGGGAAAATAGTCTAAACATCGCGAATTTATTTTCTGCGATCGTTTTTTTTCTCAATTCTGTTAAAATCGTATGTGCAGTGATCAGTGGGTGTGTGTTCGAGTTTATTGTCGTATGTGATCGTTTGTTTTTTTAAATTATTATCGTTCGGAATATTTCCGTTTCGTTTTGTTTTTACTGTTAAGCGAAAAGATTGACATGCGCCGGGATAAATCAGCGAGATAATAGATGTATATATGTTTGACGGTTTACACGAACTGCGCGTATCCACGCGATCGTAGCGCCCAAGGGACATGCGGTTTGCTGATTCTTGGAATTAAACGACCGTTGCCATGGTAAGTTCGGAATTCTAACGTTTTGTTCTTCGACCATTTTGAAACTTTCGATATCCTAAGATCCTGATCATTGCGAGTGTACTTTAACCCAAACAAAAAATCGAATAAAATACGGAATAAATAAAATTATACGAAGATTTATAAAAACAAATCAGATAATTAATCAAACAAAAAAAAATAAATAAATCGAATAAATATATTAAATAAAATAATATTCGCGTACATAAAAATCAGATATAAAATGTATAAATACGCTGAATAATTTCACCTCTGTTTCACGTTTCGACATCGACATAGTTCGCGTCCTGAAAAGAAAAAAGACGCGATTTGTGCGCTGAGTAGTCGTTTTCGCGTATTCCAGTGTTTTGCAATCCCCGGAGGTAGGCCGTCGATTGCCGAATGGCACGATCGAAAATTGCAACCGTCGAGAATTTTTGCCATCTTTACGAGAGCGATGGAAAGAGAGAGAGAGAGAGAGAGAAAGAGATAAATAGAGAAAAGGAGAGACAGAGAGCCAGAAGGAGGAAGTTATTGGCTCGTGTGCGATGCATTCGTTGAATTACAAGCGATGCTTCGTAACATTACTAATTCGCGATAATCGAAGACCAACCCAAACAAACCCAAACGAATCCGAGATATAAAAAAAACGCAAACAAACCCAAACAAATCGAAACACAGACAATCGTACTGCTCAAAAAATCCCAAACAAGCCCAAACAAAAGATGACATACGATACATTATCGAACCCAAACAAACCCAAACAAGAAACAACGCCCTATAACCACAAACCCAAACAAAAGTAATCCCAACCAAACCCAAACAAACAGAAATATCCACAATATACACATTTTTCACTTTAGTTAATTGTTTGGGTTTGTTTGGGTTACCATCGATGATAAAAATTTTTGTTTATCGTGCAAAAAAAAAGAAAAAAAAAGCGATTCGTCCGAAAATTAGTCTGACGTACCCTTTAGCCGTATTTTCACGAATTACCAATTACACCACGTGGACCAGTTTTGGCGGAGCGGACGCGATTAAAATTCAAGAAGGGCGTTTGTGGCCGGCCGCCCGGGTGCACTCTTGGGATCCCGCGTTTCCACGAAATTCGTATAATGCGCGATCTCTCATTCGGGTGACTTGCGAATTAAGATCACGTGGAAAAGAACCCACGAGTGACGGATTAATTCGTTGTTTCCTGGTACCTTAAAAACTCTTTTACTCGCACAAACAATTGTCTGAGTAAAAATAAATTTCATTAACTTATTTATCGACGAATTGTTAAACAATAAAAATTGGTAAATATTCAATATTCAATAAATTTTATTTCTTATTTTTTTATCAACGCAATTTTTTTTTTATTTATATTTATCGATATAGTAGTATAAAATAATATTGAATTCAATATCGAATATTTATAGATATTGTTACATTTATTATAAATATTAAATACATTTTTATTATTTTAATTATTTTTGTCGCAATTTTGCACGAATATTTTTAAATATGAGCAACAATAATATTAAATATGATATTAAATTTTTATATTATTAATTTTTTGTATTAATATTTAATAAATGTTGTTTGTTTAATTATTTTTGTTTGTACGGAATGTTTTATCAATATTTTGAAATGTGATATATAAAATAATATTAAATTTGATATTAAATATTTATAATATTAATTTTTTTTTATAAATATTAAATAATTAATATTTATTTAAGAAAATTATTATTATTTTTATTGTTTTTATTTCTACGCAATGTTATATCAATATTTTGAAATATGATATAAAATAATATTAAATTTCATATTAAATAAATATTAAATATTGATTATTACATTTTCTATAAACATTAAATAAATTTCCATGTTTTTTTTTTAATTTTCTTCACAAATAGATCTAAAACTGGGTCAACTTTCCCGTTTTTCCTTCCAACATTGGTTGACTTTTTATGTCGCTCGATAAAAAATTGTTCTCGCACAATTTCCAAGCAATCGTGCGAAAGAACGATCAATTGAAACGAGCGCTTTCCACGATTTCTTTATCTTGAAACAGGCGCATGTTTCTTCTTCCCTTAAGATCGAAAGACGAAGAGCAACAATCGTCGTTTGTTGAGTTATTCTTGCGCTCGCTGACGAAAGCTTGGGAACTTCGATGGCCGAGCTGAAAAACTCGAAGGAAAAAAAGCTCGTTACAATCCTGCGAACATAGCGGTTTTTCATGGAGATTTAAACGTATCGTTTCGGGATTCGACGGGAAACGTCTCGATACGAAACATTTCGCGGAGAAAAGTGGAGCGTGTGCTCGTCGCGCTTTTCCTACGTCAAAGGGATATAAAATATACGAGAATCGAGGGGTCATACCTACAGGGTGTCTCGAACTCGTATTTTTTCAATCGACATTAGAAAATCGAAAATTGATCAATTTAAAATTCAGAAAATCCTAAATTTAGGAAATCAAGATTATATAATCTTAAATCAGAACATATAAAATTCGAAAATTCATTATTCGAACGTCAAAAAATTCGAAAATTCAATATTGGAAAGTTCAAAATTTGAAAATTAAATATTGGAAAGTCCAAAATTGGAAAATCAAATATGAGAAACTTTAAAATTATGAAATCCAAGACTAGAAAATCGAAAATTTGAAAATTTTATATTGATAAATTGAAAATCGGAAATAACGATTTTTGATTTTCAATAACGGAAAATAAAAAATTGGAAAATCTAGAATGAGAAAATTCAATAAATTCAAAAATTGCAAAATCCAGAGTTGGAAAATTCAATATTGGAAAATATAAAATTTAATAATGCTAAGCCAGATATCGAAGCGAGAATTTAGTTTGTTTGGGTTTGTTTGGCTTTGTTTGGGTTCGTTTGTGTTCGTTTGGGTTTGATTGGGTTTGTTTGGGTTCGTTTGGGTTTGTTTGGATTTGTTTGGGTTTGATTGTATTTATTTGGGTTTTTTTGGATTTGTTTGGGTTCGTTTGGGTTTGTTTAGGTTTGTTTGGGTTTGTTTGGGTTCATTTGGGTTTGTTTGGGTTTGATTGGATTTATTTGGGTTTGGGTTTGTTTGGATTTGTTTGGGTTCGTTTGGGTTCGTTT
>JAPYZI010001618.1:0-57045 GCA_030523105.1 Ophioninae sp. A BG-2022a
CGATGGAGGTTACGAATTAGCGCAGTGAACAAGTGACAAGTGCCAAGTCAAAAAGTATATTGATTTTTCGGAAGGATGCAAGCGCAGTCGGTAAGAATGAAGAATGCGCTCAAACAAAGCTCAACATGGGTACTTTTGACTGCTTGAGAGGCTTATGCTCGGGAAATTTGTGAAAGTGCAATATGATGGATCGTAGCTCGCAATTGCTTCCATGGTAATCACAACCTGTACAATTATTTTCAAAATTTTGGTAAATGCCGAGCATGTTCCTCTTAGGGCAAGCGTCCTGCATATACACAATAAATTTAATGCAAAGCGATTAAACAGTATGGAAAAAATTGGATTTAAAAATTTCGATGTGGCTATGAACGTGTTCGTTATTCCTTTGAAGTTGATCAGCCATATTTATCGCGATCGATAGCGAAGTTTCTGCATTTTCACAGCAGTTTTCCGACATTACGAGGGTGGCACTGCGAACAACGACGTACGAAAAGTACATTCCCACTACTTCCCGGCGGGAGTGTTATGAATAATCTCTGCCATGGGCTTATGGACTGTGAGACCGTAATCTGTGCAATAGGACACCTAACTGTGACGTAGGTAAACAAAGAGGAGACTTCCCGGCAGACCGTGTTATTTTCACCACGACGAAAGTGCCTCGTAATAAGGTGGATATTGGTTCGTCGAATTCTGTCAATCTGACGGTGATATTTCACAAATTATGCATACAAAGAGGTGTTTATCGATCATCAGAAAGTAAGAATAAAAAGTAAAGAAAAATGGGAACTTGTTGGTCGATGCCGGACGAGGCTGACGATTTCGAGAAACATCATCGTGCGTTTAGAACTCGGGAGGAGGCAAACTACAAGCGCCAGCACGAAACATGGCAAATCGAGCAGAAGTTACTCAAACAGACTCAGGGGTTGTATGATCAACAAGCTCCGAGAGCAGCCACCGCCCCTCACGAACAATCACCTCAGAAAAATGCAGGCATACCTCAGGCTAGCGCTCCTCCGCTATATACCCTGCTAAGTGAAGGGAAACCTCAAAAATCCCAATCAGCCCATTCGCTATCTACCGTTCTGCGTGAGAGGAATCCTCACAAATCCCAATTAGCTCCTCCGCTATCTAACCGGCTAAGCGAGACAAATCCTGAGAAATCCATCAACTCTGGATTCGGCAAAGTTCCAAAAAAGACAAAAGCTAAGCACCGTAATGGAAGCAACATTCGTACCGCTAGACCAGTAACATTCAATGACTCGTCTGTAGAAAGGACAGCTATCCACTATATAGAGAAAAAATACTTTCTTAGTAGAAAAGTTGCAGAGACTGTAGTACAACTGCTCAAGGAGAACAACACATTAGAATTCATTGCTGCTTACCGGAAGAATTTGACTTTGGGCCTAGAGTTGGATCAACTAAGAAATATTAAGACGAGTTATGAAACTGTTCAGCTGATAGAGCACAGAGCAAACCGCATACTCCAGGAAATCCGGGGTATTCCGACTGCAGAGTTCCAAGCTTTTGTACGTTCCATAAAAAACTTACATGAACTCGAAGAGCTGCATTTCATATGGAACAGCAAGGAGACAAAACTGGCAGAAAGGTTTCAACTTTACAACCAGGGTATAAATTCGCAAACTATCATCAATGGCGATACAGTCTTATCGTTAACCTCTCTTGTAAAACCAGAGATTGACGATTTCAGGACTACGAAAGCAGTGAGAAACAGCATATTATGCGTTATCGCTGATACAATAATGAAAGATGCGAGCACGCTTAGAGAGATCCAAGCTTTGAGAATCAAGCATGGAGCTGTAATTACTACAGCTAAACTCACAAAGGCTGATGAGCCTGATCAACCAAAGGAACAAGACACAAAATATCGTTATTTTTACTCTTTCTCATCATTCGCAGACAAGCTTCAGCCTCATCAAATATTGGATATCGATAATGGTAAAACCCAAAAAATTTTGACCATGGAAATGGAGTTTCCCCCTCAGTTAGAGACAGACTTTAAGAAGCATTGCAAGAAACGATACACGGAAGGTTGCAGCGCATCGCCTTGGCACAAAAGCCTCTTGAATGATGCTTTTGATCATGCTTGGTACCGATTGATCAAAACTTCAATTTGCAGACAAACGTGGCAGGAATTGAAGGAAAAAGCACTGATCCATGGGATAAACGACATTGTCAGGAATACCAGGCAACAGTTTCTAGCACCGCCGCTCACCGGAGAGGTCATCATTGGTATATATTCAGGTTTTGAGGTTGGTTGCGCATTGGCCGTTGTATCTGAAAGAGGCAATGTCCTTTGGACTGGGATTATTCATCCCCACAATAATAATAATCCTGAAGCCAAATTCGAAGCTCAGCGAATTCTGGCCGGCCTAGTAATTGCCCACAATTGTACAATTTTGGCCCTTGGCAACAGTACAGCTGCCCGTCAAACTGAAAGTTTTCTCATCAATCAAATTACGAATCGCGCTTTCGCGCCACTCACTGTCACGTACACGATTGTCGAGGACGCCGAAGCCACAATTTATCCCAAAAGCAGCGGGGCGTCGACAGAATTTCCGACACTCGATAAGAACGTTCGATCTGCAATCTTCATAGCGAGATTTCTGCAGAATCCCATGGCAGAGTTGGTAAAGCTCGACCCGCAAAGTCTTAGGCTGGGAATGTACAAGAAACGGCTTCCGCGCAAACAGTGGGTCGACAAAGTAAATGAAGTACGTATATGGTATTCTATTTGCTTTATTGCATGATGAAATATCATATTCGATTATTCTCTGGTGCAAACCGTTCATTTCAAAGCTTATAACCAATGGAATTGCTATATTTTCATAGCAAAACGGATGTGGTTGAAACAAAACTATAATTAGGTGCTTATTCAGTCGTTTTTAAATTCGGAATCAGTCCATAACGAAGAATGACGAAATCACCGAAACGCCATACAATTGTAATTGTGCCTTATAGAATACAATGAGAGATGTTGAAGTACTTGAGATACAGTGTATACATTGTTCACATATCGTAGAATAATTAATTTATACTTTCGTCATCTATTGTTCGTTCGAGTATTTTGTCCCATTGCCATGCGCATTTGTATGAAGTTGGGCAATTCTTCCTCGCTATCGACGTATTCATACTATAAAAGTTTTAATTCCACAGGTAATCACGGAAACTGTAAGTTTCGTCGGTGTGGACGTGAATACAGCACCGTTCTCACTGCTGAGGAGAATCGCCGGTTTGGACGAGACAAAAGCTAACAATATCATCGAATGGAGGAAAAAGAACGGTCCTTTCAAAACAAGAAACGATCTAAAGAAGGTGCGAGGTTTCTGCAGTAAGACTTTCGAACAATGCGTCGGTTTCCTGAGGATTATCCCGGAGACGGTTATCGGTACCAAGAAAGAGATCACGGTGGAATCGCTTGATTATTTTGATCAAACGAGCATTCATCCAGAATTTTATGGGATCGCAAGAGCCTTCTTGACTGCAGCTAACTGCAATCCCAGTCAGATCGGTATGAAAGCTTTCATCGTCAGTGTGCAGATGTACGCAATTCAAGGGTACGGACCGTTGGCGGAAAAATTCAGTACTAGCATCGAAACGATGAAGCTGATAGTCGAAGCTTTCTTGATTGAGAAGAGCCACGATATCAGAGGCAAGCAGGATCTATCTGCGTTTCATAGGACCTTCAAGACTATCGATCAATTGAAAATCGGCACTTGTCTAACGGGTGTTGTTCGCAATCTAGAACATTACGGCGCATTCGTCGACGCCGGCTTGGAGGTCAATGGTTTGATACACGTCACTGAAATGAAAAACTTTATTTTTAGTATCGGTCAGAGAGTTGAGGTTGCAGTCAAGAAAATTAAAAAAGGACGCAGTCGTATTGGCTTGAGGTTCATCAAATTTATTTAAAGTGAATCAGAAATATCCGATAAATTATCGTACAGACTCTACGTACTTTTTCTAAAAGAGAACGTATTTCACTTTTTTATATGTTTCGTATGTTGGTATATGAAAGCTTTAAAAACATAAAATTCTAACACTCAAAGTGCTATCTATATGGGAGTAATGAACGATCGTCCTGATATATGTTGTGTTTTCATCGCTCGCTGCATTCTCCTTCGTAATACTATTTTCCTCCATGCGTAATGATCGTTTAATAAGGGGTAAAATGGCCTGCCAAACCCGTCGAGTATGCCTCAATTTAACTTTGCCATATAGCGACGGTTAATGTTAATCGATCAATGCGCCGAGTCTTGCTACTTGGATTTCGAGGGCCAGCTGCGAGACGGGCTTTCAAACAAGTCGCCGACAAAAGATTTGCGTGATCGGGGTCTTGGGGAGTCTGAGAATAATCGGAAACGTATTTCGATCGACCTGCTTAGGAAATTCATCAACTTCTTGACGCTTTGCTGACCCCTCGCTCGAGAATTATCGTAAATGAGAGAGGAAAAGTTTTTGGTTGAAAGCGTGGGCTTCCCTTAGAAGGAAGGGAATATATAAAAGTTTTATAATGCCGGGACTCGTGGCTCGCGTGTTACTCGTTTCGAACGCGTGTTGCGTTTTGATGTATACGTAATCACGCCGAATGTAAAGCTCGACGCAAAATGAGTCACGTTCGATCGATACGATTCACCCTGCCAAATAATTCAAGCTTACAGGAGCGTAACTCGAGGAAAAAGTGGATACTTCTCTTTATAGTATCATTCTTTCACCCTGAACTATTCTCGCCATTCGTATTCCTACATTTGTGCCATTTAACTGTCCAATTCTATGATAATATATGTGATCAATTAACGATAAGGGGTATCAATCTCTGTAAAAGTATTTTTATAACGAAAGACTCGAAGATCTAGATTTTGATAGCCGTTTATTTGGCGATTTTATTTAGCAGTAACTTAATATGCGCTGTACCAAACATAACCTATAAAAACAAAGTATTGTTGACGAGAACGACCCATTGAAGTCGGCGAAAAATATATTTGTATACACTCTGAAATATACGTTTAAAAATTGACCCAGCTAATTTGAATGATCCCAATACATCCTTCTCCTATTGATCGAAGGCAATCCCGGATTGAGCCGGCGTGGAGTTAGCAGCGTACTTTATCCCGCTGCCCTTGGTGCGGTATAAAATAAAAAAAAATACTTTTACAAAGTATTCTCGTTTTAATATGCGAGATTTCGAGAAAGCAGAAAGCACGAGAAAGCACAAAGTCGAATCCATTATTTCAAGAACATCATAATCCATGTTAACACGTCGATTTGGAAGAACGCTATGTTACTTGCTTGTGCAGCTTGTTGAAATACGTATAATAAACGTGGCTCATAATATTCGCAACAGGAAAAATAGAAAAAATAAGTTCGGAATTGATTTATGGTACGATGTCGAAGCTTGGATCATTGGAACGCAACGAAAAGATCCTCATTTCTTCATTCTTTCATTGCAATCTCTAACTTGATTTATAGGTTAGGGTCATGGATCTATAATGAGGATAAGAACAATCATTTCAGTTGTTCTCGTGACAAGAATCGAGAAAAAAGATTAAACAAAAAGGTGGGCGACCGGTGGACGTTCGTTGAATTGCAACGATGGAAATTTCAGCATCATCGAAATATTCGTATACAATAATATGCATTCGATTCCTTATTACTGGAGTATTTTCCTTATAGAATTCGATGACCATTAATTACTGCTTTCTATATTTATCTGATGAAGGAAGTTTCACGAAAGCGGCTGCAAATATGTTTCATTGAATGCGAAATGTTCTTTCGGATTTCAAATGAAAAGTGATACTCGAATAACTTCCCGTTACGAACAAAACTGAGTCTGAAATCGAGGCAATCTCGAGGGTCCTGGGTATTCTTCAGGGTTCGACGTATAATAATGAAAATAACGCAGTTATTGGCGTCACGACGTCGCGACGCCCCTCTTATGTTCCTCATCCGCCTCGTCTCGTTGTCGTCGTGGAAAAGTACTTTCGTCTGCCAGGAATACCGTAAACAAACTCATGTCGCCAAAAGCGCAATCACGCTGAAAGTAACACTAGGGATATTCGCTATAGCTAATTTCGCGTGTCGAAAAATGGATGAAATAAATAAGGATTTTTATTGTAATTGCCATCGGAGGAATTATTTTGGCGTTATAATTTCTTCGTTCGAGTTGCTTCTCTTCTTTCGATCCTGACAAAATATTTACTTTCTGATATGCACTTCGATTGTTTTCTTTCGATATGGTTGAAGCGTACCAATATTCAGAATAGGTAAAAACACGTGTTCGAATTAATTCCGTTGGCGGAATTTTCTTCTTCAAGTATCGTCTCGTTAATTTGATTTATCGGGAGACAAAAGGGCTGTATTTGCAAAGAGGCTACGTACGAGCGAAGGGCACAGCTTGGCTTTATTGATCATTTGGCCGGATTTAAGTGCAGCTGCACAGCGAGAATGGGGAGCACGCGTTTATAGAAAGTACAGAATTGCAGATGGGGGTACATAGCGAGCGTTTAAGAGGATTATGAAAACTATACGGTATTGGAGGGGCGGAGGAGGAAATGAAATTTCGTAATACGCGATACGGTGTATGGGGAAAAGGCTTTCAACCGCGATGACGATAAATCGTTGCAACTATATACTTTGAATACGAAAGATATTCAATGGTAATTCACGATCTTTCCTTCGCGCTCGTAGGGTTTTACGGAAAATGCATTTAAATTGCACGAGCCGTGCTGTACCTATCCAACCCCTTAATTCCCCCTCTTAAGTCAGAGGGTCAGTGTAACGGCAACGTTTACGAGATAGCAAAAAGACCTTTCGTCGAAACACCATCGTTATTGATCTCACGACCAACAACCTGTTGTAGTTCGGAGCCACTTCTTTCGACGATTATTCACATCGATTGGATTTGCGTTGCGTCATTACAGTATCGTAATAATTATTGAAACATAAGAATGATTGCATCTTTTTGTCAAAGTACTGGAGAATATTAACTACTCGAACATTAAGTACTTAACGAAACCTGATTACTGAAAAATCTAAATGCTGAAAAAACTGACGATAAGTACTGAACGAAAATTACTTACTGAGAAAGCTAAGTACTGAGTGAATACAGATGGCTGAAAAATCTGAGTACTGAATACAGATCGATTTTTTTAATTGACTGACCTCGAAGTAAAGAAGCTAGGATGAACCAATAACAAGCTTTTTTTAACTTGCACAGTTATATATCACTTTTATTTCATTTAAGATTTGAACAAATTATTTTCTATTCCGTACGCTGTTCTTGCTATTTTTTACTTCGAAATCGAAATTTCCGGAGAAATAGGTCGCCAAATTAAAATGTACGAGTAGTTTGGATTTATTTGGGTTTTCGAAAAAAAGGTTTTTTTGATATCCGTAAGGTGTACTAAATTTCTTTAACTCATTGTTTGATGGCAAGAAAAATAAAAACGAATGAAACGAGAAAAAAAAAATGAAAATGATATTTCAAGTGTATAATAAAATCATACCGAATAATCCAAGGGAGTCAAATGTCCGGATCTTTCGAACTGGAGGACCACAGAAATTTCCAGCCTATCTGCCTTAAACCAGTTGGAGAAGTTTGGTGTACATCTTCGTGTTATTTTTTAAATGATTTTTGAATCCGTTGTAAATGTTGTCTCGTTGTGGTTTCGTGACGTCTCTACTTAAGCCCTCTGAGGAAACGCACGTATCGTTGAGATCGGTGCAAGTCCGTTACGTAAATACGGCACGTTCGTTCGATGAGCTGGAAGAAAGTACCATGGATCAGTCAGTCCAGTTTAAGCCTCGCGGAATAGATTGGCTTCCTGGCGGATCGTTGACCTCCCTCGCGAGACCTTTCGCCCGAGTGAACGATCGAGCACGATTGAGTGTGATAGAAGAACACGTTGCGGGCCTTCGTGAAACGAAGGGACGAAAGTTTGAGATTGCGGCTCGATCGTCAGGGATCAACACAGGACAGCACGGCGAGTTCTGGAGCAATCTACCGAAGAAAGAAAAGCAATAAAAATAATAAATTATCGTTATCATGTAGATCCTCTTAAAGTCGTTAATATTCCTATAACTCGAGTACTGATTTATTCACTTTCAATTATTCTAGTATCATCGCAGATTGACAATTTAAAAATGCTTTGAAATTGGCCTTCCTTTTTATTCGTCAATTATAGGTACGCAAGGTTAAACATGAAGTTTCAGACTTCTCAATCGAACTCTTTGAAGGATAACCACAATGAAATATTTCGATGATGATCCACCCACGTAAATATTTTTCCTAAAAATGTTTCGATTGATATTTTCAAAATTACGTACTCGCTTTTATTGAAGACGAGTTTTGGACTAGTTCGTATACGTAAAAAATTCTTAAACTATCCGCAGGGACCAACGACAGGGAATGCACGATGCGTATTCGCTTGGTGAATATTTTTCTTTGTTTTTCAGTCTGGTTTCACGGTCTAGCCGGTGTCTACTGTCCACAGCTCGATTTCGCCTGAATTTTTAGTCTGCGACCGTTCTCCCTCATTCTCTTTCTCTCCACCTGGTTTTCTCATTTTGTCTCAGAATACAGATGTATTCCTCGTCCCTGTGGACACAGTCACGACTACAATGAACTTTCGCGTCGCTTCCAACAGCGGGATTTGCCTAAAGGGTCGGGGAATCGTAGATAGTGATATCGAAGGTGCTCCTCAGGAGTGAAAGACCAGACAGAAGCTCGGATATTACGAGCTTCGGTGTGCAAGTGAAAGTTGCTCTGCATAGCCCTTTCTTCTCTTGTGACCTCCGCGAAACTCTTCGGTATATTAGATCTCTTCAGCTTCAGTTGTCCAATAACAAATTTACAGCACAGACAAGCATCGTCCTACCGTTATCTGAATTTACATGAATTTTCATGATATCCTTACGTTCGTAAATTAATCATGTTTCGTGGGACAACAGCGAACAAAAACAATATGTATGATTGAAGATTGGATCGTTGCAATGTAACGAATCTGTTTTTTGTTTTGTCAATTCCCAAAAATCACGTTTCGGAAATTTAAATTTGACACGGCTGTATAATAATATTAAGAATTGTTTGCGTAATTTTCCTGGCCCAAATTTGTAAAAAAAAACCTTCACCGTTCTTCCTTTTTCCATTTCAAACTTCAATTTTTTGAAACCACGAACGTCTGCAGGAACTGTTTTTCCATGAGCAACCGTACTAAATTCACTCGTTTGTGGCTACTAAATTATTTAGTGAGTGATTCTCAAATAATGTATAATTATTCAATCAAGAACCATAATTCCCCAAATTTTCAAGAATTTTGGCAATTTTTTATTATTTATTCTGTAATACATAAAAAAAGATAAAACGACTGAAAATTGATCTTGGCGCGATCTTTTTTATTGACGTGATCTACTATAAATCATCCATCCAATCAATAAAAAAGAAAATAGAATTTGAGCTTGTGAGAGAGTAAACAGCTCTCATTATTTTTCGATACTGAACTGCAGGATATTTTTCGAGACTGAACTGCAAAAGAGGTGTAATTTTTGCAAGCAGACCTTTTATAAATACCGAAATCATAATCTCATGAATTCTTAAGATCTAAGCGTGCAGGTCGACGTTATCGCGTGACCGAACTTACCCGGAGACTCGCGAGCCTCGTTTCTCATCCCTGAAAGTTTTAGTAAGCAATCTATGACTCCGTGACGGGCAGTAAACTCTGTACACCAAGTACACGAGACGTCCACACTACGGCATCCTGAATTCCGTTGCCACGGTTCCCTCGTTAAATTTTCCAAAAGTCTCGACATACACACACATTTATATATATATATATATATATATATATATATATACGTAAGGCACCCCTGTGCAACGTTAGACTTCGCGTTCAGTTTATACGTCATTTATTAGTTTATTGTACAGCTTCATGAAAGTGTTGATACCGTGACACTCTTGCGGAAGCTGCTAAATCCAAAGGTATTCACATCCCTCTACTACTATGGTCGCTTCACGTGCAAATTCAACGTATATACAAAACTTGTTAAACTAGTACAGTGGAATGTTCATGCGGAATTTGCCAATTCGTAAAGAATTTAGGGGTTTAGCTACAGTGGTCGAATATCAATAATAATGAATTTAATATTAATTCTATCAAAATTTATAATTGTTCACAGTTTAAAGAATTTTGCAGATTTTTTAAGGAATCGTCTCAGTGTAACCCTTTGAAAAATCACTCATTTCCGCGATTTTTTAAATTTATTTTTATGTTGTAATAAACTAATCGGCCCGGATTTCTTTTTGTAAATAAATACATTCATGCTGAATCCAAAATGATTTTTTTTTACGTTCATTTATTTAGTATATAATAATTAAATAAATTGTTGAAATGACACGTTAAAAAAAGGTCCTGTTCGATGTCCATGATTGCGGCCGCAAT
This sequence comes from Ophioninae sp. A BG-2022a, assembly GCA_030523105.1. Classification (NCBI taxonomy): domain Eukaryota; kingdom Metazoa; phylum Arthropoda; class Insecta; order Hymenoptera; family Ichneumonidae; species Ophioninae sp. A BG-2022a. Next base: position 10,455 of record JAPYZI010001618.1, read on the forward strand.
TTTGATGTGAAGCAAAAATTTCAAAAAGATTATTAAGCTGTAGGAAAATGGATATCGCGCTATGGAGGTTTTTTTTTTAATTTCACAAAATGGCGGAGGTTTGAACAAAGAATGTCGAATTTGGTCCGTTTTTTCGATAGTTTTAAGCAATAAAAATAGAAAGATTTTTATTGAAAGACACTAAAAATGTTCTCTCAAAATTGAAAATCGATATCTTGAAAACTCTTCCTTTGAGAGTGGACACCGTTTTGAAAAAGACCATTCCGAGAAAAACGCGTTTAAAGATTGTAGTCCCGCTCCGTTCTCTTTCTACAAGTAACGCTGCAGCGATCGTAATAATTTGAATTTCGATTTAAAAATTAAAAAAAATGTTTGGAACAATGTACACTATACGAAAATTGAAAAAAGAAACGAATTTTTGAAAATTTCACACGGAGACGATCTCTTAACATCCCTTCAGCATTAGCTCGATGACTGCACACGAGATACTCGTGAGCTGCGTGTCCAATTAAAAAAATATTTGATCGTAGCGAGAATAATTGAACCGTAGATCCTCGTTCGATGAAATCGTGTAGGTAGAAAGTATATTCGTGGATCGATGACGTCGCGTAACGTGACGATGCTTGTCCCGCCACCCATTGTTCCAGATATAACCGAGTCCCCGAATAATTGGCTATTTAATCCTGTATATGACGTACAGCTGACAGCGAAATTGAAAGGATGGAACGAGCGACAGAGGCACTAGAGAATATTATATGTGAGCACTTTGAGAGCCTTGGATACTCTGGTGAGTCCGTGACTCGTATGAGATTTCCTCTCGATGTGTCTCACACGTCGAGTCCGTTTTTTTTTTATCAAGATGGATTGCTCGTTGTCGTCGTTCTGAACGGTGATATTTCCGAGGGAAGATTGGAGAGACGAGGCGTGGAACGATGCGAAGACGCGGGCGTGCAATGATTACCGACGAGTCTCGTCTGCAACTCTTGCCAAAGCGCACACACCACTTGTCACGTGCTTATGCAGCAATCCAACCCTCCCAAATTTTCGAACGATATTCAGCTCCCAATCGATCGATTTTTCTGCGCTTTCATTCTTGTGGAATACTTGAAATATTAAACGTAATAACCAATTTCATTCAGTATTAACTAAGTATTTATCGATATCCATTCTTGCATCGATAGAAAAAAATGTAACAAAAGCAACCGTGCTATTGACAAATAATAATAACATGTAGAGTTTCGAACAAATTCCTGTTTCTTTTGAATCATCGAACACTCCGCGATCCTCCTGCTGAGCTCATCGATTCGAGTGCAACGGTATGCCCAGGTTTCCCCCACAGGAGAATCCGCATTCAGCATAAATCATTTTGGAAAAGCAGAGTCAGGGATTCTCACGCGAACCCTTGCTCTTCATGTATTTTCGGCTCGAACGTATCGCAACTCTGGATACACCGTGAGACCACGTATTGTCACGGGCTCGAAGTTTGCATCGTCCGAAGACACCGATTTTAAAAATCCTTTATTTTTAATTTTTATTAGCTCATATTATATTTATATTTATTTTGTACTTATTGTATTAAATCTATATTTATAATACATGTATATATATATTACGAAATTATATTTTTTAAACTTCAACGTCGTGTATTGTTAAGGTTGGATATATTCATATTGCACAGGTTTGATCCCGAGCAGGATTGTAATCGATACTTAATGGAATCGGGTTCAAATTTGCATTATTGGGTTTATCAAAAAGTCTTTCCAATTTCTGATTTCTTTTATGATTAAAAATGAAATTTCACTGATTTGAGTTCTCGATAAGAATCGAGAACTTGAATATCAGAAATTCGATTTCTACTCGTGAGAACTTTGATTCTAAGGATTATTAGGCAGAAAAAAAATGTTTGCGCGATCTTCGAAGCTTGAATCTGTCAAAAGCAATTTGGGAATTAGAAAACGTGATCGTCGTCCAAAAATACAAGCTTCAACGCCATCTGGGATCAATATTCTTCGATTAGTGGTGTATCTTTAAACTTCTTACTTAAACAAAAAACCAGAAGATCAAAGGTCCATTAATATATGCCTGATCAAGGGTTTATTCATGGATTCCTAATCAGACGTTGACTAACGTATCCCTGATTCGCAGGTCCCAAAGTTTCATTGTAAACAGGAATACGTTTTGCATGCGAAGAGACTGCGAAATACATCGTACTATTTTGCCAATTATATTCTCACTCTAAAGATCACTGGTTCATTAACGGACAGCATATATTTTGCAATCTTCTTGCATACTCCGGAACGTGTTGCCAAGTGCAATAAAACTTTGGTGAATTTTGGTGAACCGGATCACGATGCCATCAAAGAAGTGCTCGCACATTGGACGCTCGTGTGCATACATGCACGCGCTTGGCAATCATAAATTCTTACTTCCACGTCGATGAAACAGTATCATTATACTTCCCCGACGTCGGGGACGACGAGTTCATACCCGGCTCGGATCACGCGTGTGTTATTCTCTACAGGATATTACGCATCGTCTAACCGTCGTAGAGAGTTTGCTCGGTTTCACAGACCACGTTTGCTTCAACCCCTCGCGGGCATACGCGTTATTAGTCGACGACCCGACGCCGCAAGTTCCCAGCCCGGAGATCCGAGGGTGGAGTTTCATCGGCAACTGGAAAGACCCGTGTCGCAACTGTGCAGCTCATCTATCATCATAGTGGCGAAACTAATCGGGAGCAGCAGTCATATCCTTGATACTTTTGCTATCCCGATATTTTTATCGAGTCTCAGATCGCTGATGGTCAATTTTGACATCACCGGTATGTGTCTGAACGAAAGCGGCGTTTCCAATTCGATTGATTCAAAAAATGAATCGTGGAGTTTGACTTTGCATCGTTGCAACGGAACGAAATATTTTTTTAGATTGTTTTGTAGATTTGATTGTTTTGTAGATTTTGCGTTGCAGATCACTAAACGAAAATTCTAAAAATAGGTTATCCGGGCTCCAATTTGTCGAAAGATATAGTAAAATAAAAAATCATTATATTCCTAATTACTCTAAAACTATTGGTTTTCGTGCAGCATATTATATAGCCTCGTTTACTGCAAACGTGCTCTACTTTTACCCCTTAGAAGGAATGTATCGATTAACCCTGTATGCAAATTTAGAACGAAAGTTCGTGTAAAACTTTTGCTGAATTGGAGGCAACAGTTATTCGAGAGTGCAGCCTGTACCCTGTTATCGTAATTGTCAAGAATTCGCTAATTTCGTAAAGGAGTTTCCTGCATCCATCAATTTCGTATAGAAACCAGCAAGGGCAAATTGACCAACAGAGTCAATTGCGCTTGGAGATGTCGTCGGTTCCGTTTTCCTTTTCTCTTCTATTTTCTTTCTATTTTCCAGACGGGCATCCGCACGAGTCCGGTCACCACGTACGCGAGGAATAATATCCATAGAATGAAAATGAGACGATTAGGAATGGTCTCTAGCTGTGCGGCACTAAAGTTTCCATGGGAGACGTCTTGATGAGACTGCAAGTGGAAGTTCTCATTCTACAGTAGGAACAAAAATGGACAATTGGCTGTTTGCCCGGTCAAATTTTCTTCTCTCCTCGCGCGCCAACGCGTTCCCTTACCCTACCATCCGGTACCTTCGGCCGCAGGAGAAGACTCTCTATCGGGCGTTTTCAACGTTTGGAGAATTTTCACGTTTCCTGTCCGCAACCCTGTCTGCGGCCATCCTCACTCGTCTGTTTAATTCCAACCCAAACGTAGGCATTTTCAACCCTCCGCCTTTTCTACTCCTTTTGGGTATCCCAGTACGTAACTACAGCAAATTACTACCAGCACGTAGCCCGGCGTATGCACCCATCCAATACACGCGTTGTGGACATACATAGGTACTACATATGGGGAATTCTTTGTCAGCGTAAACTCGCAAAGATTGCTGAGGCGATTTTAATAAATTTGGTCTTATTTTTTTTTGGTTTCAGTACCAGGTGGATGTCAATAGAACTCCGTTAGTAAATCTACGTTGACAACAGTTGTGGAGATAATTAGACATTTTCGGTATCATTTGTTGTTTAGGGATAAATCTTTTAAATAAAAGTTTCAACAAGAGCAGAAATCCAAAGTGTACAGAAATAAAATTAGGACTGTTGTCGAGCCGATATAGAATTTAGCTAAATTTATTGAGACCCTAATAGAGAATCCTCACACGGGACGTGAGTGGCCTGTCACGCTTTGCTATTGAGGGCTATCAAAGGCAGAGTAATGAACCCAACAATGGATGCGCGTACATGTGGATTTAGGAAAAAATGTTTTTCTATGATAAGTATTTAACAGAAATGAGTTACTATAATGATGCAAAATATCAAATGGGATTGTTCAAACGTATGCACTAGAATTACGAATTAATAAACGCGGTAATAATAGTAGATATTTACTTTTTGGAAGGATTTACTAATGTAAAGTATAATAAGTTTTATATCTTCTTAGGATTTTATTCTGTTTTTACTTACCATCAAGCAATCGAGTTTAGTAATTAAATTATCACGAACTATATAGTCGAAACTATTAAAAGTGGTGTGATACTATAATGCTTTATTTTCATCCTATTGCGCCAATCATGCGACATTTGAAAATAGTCCAGGAATAAATTACGTTGAAGTTTGGATTGTGTAAATGCAACGGAAATTAATTCTATTTAATTCTTCGTAATTTGCAAAAAAGACTGAAAAATGATTTTGAAAAGTCACTTTCGTTTTATTGTCATTCGTAACATCCTCCTGATAAACTTAGCTATAAGAGTATACAAATTTATGTATATATTAATGTAAGATTATTTTACATTTGTTATTAAATGTAAGATTTCTTTGTTTTCATAGTGAAATTAATCTACGCTGAGTACGTCTCGAAGTTTTGCATAGAATAATATTTTGCATCGATACGTGACTTGTTAGGTTAATTATTTGATATTTCCTTTTTAAAGTCGTTTTTGTATAAACGTATTTAGACGCTCCAAAGTTTGCGCACGATAAATTTTGTAACACGTCCCAAATTTATTAATAAACAAAACAATGCATTATTTACAAAACAAAATAATATATGATTTATTAATAAACAAATAAAGTATAAACCGACACTAATCCGTATAAATTCGCGGCACGACTTTTATCCCATCGTTTCAAATGTTTGAAAACGTTTTTAATCGGGTTTACGAGTTTGTACGAGAGGCAATTGGGTTCAACAAAACTCGAAGTTGATACGACGACGTTGAAAGTCGACGAAGAATGGTTCATGTATGTCCAGAGTCGTAGCCACGTACCGCAAAACGGAGACAGTTTGCCTAACGAGAGTTTCGCCGGTACGTGACATTGAACGTTTCACGGTAGATGGTTGGTGAGCGCGGTAATAGGGAAAACGGAGGCCGGGAGCAACGTTAATACGAAGCGAGTCCGTTATACAGTGAAATTTTGGGAAACCGACAAATACGAGTTTGGGGGGAGCGGCGAAGGTTTTCCTTTCGAAATTATGTACGAGTCTACTTGTAGGGGCATATACGGAGTTTGCGAGGATATGCAATATTTAACGGGTGGATCCATGGCCGAGGTATCATAACGGGATGCATCGTCACCGCAAATATACACGGATGCACAATAATGGGCGTTAGGTAGCGAATACAAACGTAGCCTCCGGTGAAAAGTAGTTTGAAAAGCGTCTAGTCGTGACAATGGACCGCATAAAAGGGTTGGGCGGGGGTTTGAGGGTGATGGAGAAAACGAGAAAAGGGGGTGGATGAAAAGCAACGAGCCTCGCGGAAATAAAAGGACGGGACACAGAATGGGACAAACAAACCCAAACAAAAATTGTACCAGGTTGGATATATACGAGCTCGTATCGCGGTATCATCAGCTAATGTACGAAAGGGCGTAACTATCGTTACCGAAAAGCGCATGTACCAGGATCGAAAGTCTTTTCTCTTCAATGATGATCCAAGTGTATATCGGAGCACAGACGAGTCCCGGATCGCTTTTCCAATGCCAAGGTTCGCTCGCGAAATCCGGACGGGCCCTTCGAATGGTCGATACTTCAATATACCTTCTCGGTAGACTATAGTTTCGCGTTGGGCTCTTCTCGTTTCACGAATTGTACACGATTGTGTTCCAGACGGTTTCTTCCCGCACCCCGCGGCACCAACTACACGCCGTCATTACATTTCAATTATTCACTTCTTTCCTCTCCTACCCTTTGTATCCCTCTTTTGCATCGGCTTCTCCCTCGAAACTTGCTCCACAATTCATGAGGAACGGATCTGTCAGCTCCCCTCAAACACTTTTTTTCGTTCCCTGTCGCTGGATTCGTGAAAATGTCACCGTTTCTTAAGCCGAAATACATCGGCGATAAGCACCGTATGATTCTTAAGGTTCTTTCGGAGTTTCGAAAATACACGGGAGTTTGACGGAAAATCGCTGGAGGGCCGAGAAAATAGTTTACTTATCGTTGTGAATCGTAACGTGTGTGGAAATGTGATCGGGCATTAAATAATACTTTTTTATATCTATTATAATCGTACATTATATACTTTTTATTATTGTTTAATATACAGATATAATAATATGATTATTATATTTATTATAATTGATTAATATGATCATATAATAGTATGACTTGACATTTGTCTGTTCACCCTCCCTCTCACTAGGCCATCTTCCAAACTTAACCTAAATTTTAATGAAATACAAGGGGATAAAAAGAACTTCTCCATACGGTTGACTTTGAAAACGAATCAACAAAAGCAGTTGTGATCAGGCCGTCAAAAATTCGTCAGCCTTTTTGTCTGGCTTCTGATACGACACGGGTGGGTTTTGAGGATTCCGACTAGTTTGCACAGTTATTGCCTGTACCTGTATAAGAAATTCGAGGCGTTCAATCGCGTATATCATCTTGCGGTTTACCCAAGAGGATTCGAGAGTTTTTATTCGATGAAAACGATCGGCTTCTATGATCTTTTCTCGTTGGAAATATCCGCACCGAAACATATATATACATATTGATACAGGGACGTTCGTAGAATCAATTCTATGTAAAAGAGCAAAACCCTTCGGAGCGAAGAATTGGCGGTGGGACCCTTTACTCGCCTTTAGGCGTTCTCTATATGGCTGCGAACAACGATACGGAGGAGGTTTTTCGCGAGTAAAAATTTTTCGCGTATAACTGTATAGACCTTCGGCATTTTCGTTTTTTTTCTTCATTTTCTTCTATCTTCCATCGGGAATACATTCCGGGTTGCCGTAATGCTCTTGGTATTGAATATACAACCTCGGAGCTCTCCTTTCGGACTTTCTTCCGAGATCTATCGAGTGTTCGCTTACGACCGAGCATGCAAGGAGGCTACCATCCTTCCTCTCGACGATAGCTCGCGCACGACTGATACGTTTCTTTTCAACCAACATCCACCCTCAATCTTACTTACCAACTCTCGAAAATCGAGATTCGCAACAAACGTTAAAAAAAAAACAAAAATCGCTCATCTCTTTTCTATATTTCGTTGAACACGAACTTGACGAGACTGAAATGTTTCCGCGACCCTTGGGATTACAGAAATATTCGAGCTTTCGCGATTGAAGGGGAGCGCCTGTCATCTGCTGCGGCATGAGATTGTTCTCGACAAATTTTCTGCTGACAGGTTCGAATCGACAACCCTCCGAGTGATATCAATAACATTATTTAACTGATTTTCCCCGGTGTATTTCGGACGTTTTCAGTCACTCGTACACGTTTTATACTCGTGAAATGACACTTCGTAGCTGATATTGGATCAGATCATATTGAACGTGAAATTTGATGATCACGTAAATATCTTTTCAAAAGTTTTCGAGTTGTCTATATGACTGTAAATAAATGTTTCAGTGATGGATGGTTCAGCTTTTTTACTAGGATTCCTTGAAAACGTCAGTACACATCTTGGCGTAATAAATTAACCGAACTTGATAACCGGAGGGCTCGACAAAAGAGAAAAGGATTGCCAAAGGGAAAGAGAAAAATCGGAACGACACATGATCCGCGCGAAGGTATCTCTTTGAAACGGAAAAACGCTGATGCACTCGCCCAAAGGAAACGACGATCCGACACTTGCAAAGAGTTGAGAATGGGGTGCAGGGCTGATTGTCAGACGGCTATGCTTCTACGTTTTAATACGAAGTTTCTTGAATTCGAAGCTTTCTCGTTCGCAGTAATGCAAGTCTACCAACCGACGAAACTTCAGTCACTTTGTTATATTGTAATCACGAAAATTCCGGAAATTCTTTCGTCTCCTCAAAGTCAAACGGACAACGAAATTCCAATATGAGGAATGCTTTTATTAGCCATTGGGAACGCGATGCAATATCGCGGAAAAATCTCGAAAAATTTACTTTCCTAAAATTTATCCTGCAGTATAGAAAGGTTTCGAGGAATTTGTGGCAGATTAAAAAAGTAATATATACGTCACAGCTTTCGGATACGTGCCGTGTGAATATCGATCAGTTAAATACTCATCAAGCGGATGCGGTTGCGCGGCCGGAATTTTTTGGTGAATTACTTGTGAACTGGATTGCGAAATATAAGTCGGTATTATGTAATTATCGTTTATCTATAATTGGAAGAAGTTAGAAGTAGGGCATTGGAAAATATAAGCTCTGTTCTACTTCGTGGAAGTGAACACCAACGAGCGTCGTTTTTAAGGAAATAATTTATATCGATATTATTATTATTTCCGTTATGTGAATTTCAAGTATAATCATCGAGATTTACTGAATTCCATGTTGTTTTAATATTCATTTTTATTGTAGAAATATAAATTTAAATTTATATTATAACAATTTTCGTTACATAGTGTAAAGATATTCTCATTTTAATGGAAGCGTTTATTTCTTTGCGCAATGATTATCACGAATTGAACAAATCAATAAAAATGTACTTTATCTTGAGCCAAAAAATAGAATGTATCCGAGTTGAATATGAAAAACTTGAAAAAGAAACGTATATGCGTTGAATCGAATGAAACTTTCAATAGCAATGACGAAAAAGTTTTGTCGAAAATTCTACGATATGGAAATTTCGTTTTGAGAATTATCGATGGTTCAAAAAATAGACGGAGAAATTTCTTATCGATTATCAGGATACAATCGATTGACGAATTTTTAATTACAGTTTCAAATAATAACAAATAATAAACGTGTGCGACTTGGATGAGTGGAATTAAATAATGAACGTTCCAATCAACCGAAAAATGCTGGCAAAAGAAATCAATATCTATGGAAGGAAGGATTGCAGTTAACCGGACAATAATTATTTGTAATTACATCGGTGAGACCTTGGTTATTTCGATTCAGTAATTTAATATAATAGTCTGTGTACGCGCAGTGAATACAGGAGTAATTCCGAATTGCAGGTGTTTCGAGCGGCGCAATCAAGGCACGTCCGACAAATGCTACATAATTGCGCGATCTCCGTATTATTTTTTCACTTCTCGGCGAACCGAATTGAGGCCATTTTACGTGTTGATTACAAAATGCGGTTGAAAAATTACACAGCGATCAATTAACAGCTCGCAGCTCGTTTGTTCATTGCCGTCGTTCAATTTGATGAAACGTAATATACAGCTGTCGATACGGTGATCGGAGATTGATGCGACGATCAGGGACGCGCTCTCATTTTACTCCTGGCGAGTATCGTCTATCCCCTTGTACATAGGAGGCTCGTAACGTTCGTATTGAATCGCCAATAACGCCATTAGTCATTAGCGTGTTAAACCGGAATCACTTATTCTCGCCATTCCTTCCCTATTCAGTAACAACACATCGCACTTTACAGATACAATTTACCCTACAGGTTTCTCATTTTTTAAAATAGTTGTTTCATTCTTTTCAGTCCGCAATATTTTTTTTTAGCGGTTAGAACAAATGGGATCAAACTTGCATTCTTTGCAATTTGAAGGGTGGCCAGTTTGAAAAGACGAGAGAGAGAGAGAGAGAGAATAACCATTATCATATTACTCAGATAGTGCATTTATCGAACTAATGTTCAAATTAAAGAACATTACCATTAACATTGCAGAAAATGTTTACATTGTAAAAAGAATTTTTTGTATTGTATATATACAAATTACATAATTTTTCTTTTAATTACACGACTTTTTAATACAATATTTGATTGCAACAATTGACCGATTGGAAACAAACGGACACACGTATTTCCGATCAATCGAAGCCATTTTTTTTAACGAACGGTCAATTATCCACTCCAGCTCGCGAATATTCAACGGTCTCTGCTCCACGAGACACTTTCTTGCTTTCTCCATTCTAAGGGCTACAGTCATGCCACATCCGGTCATATAACTTTATATTTGATATTTCATTGCAGAATACGTGACGTGTATTTTAATCCCCGAGTGCAATATCCAGTACACATTTTATAATGCATTATACACTGTCCTTTGATACATATTCATGTATATATGTACATCTTTATATATAAATTCACGTGCATATACATACCCCCCTATAACGCCCAAAAAATCGAACCATGAAAATGTATTTTCATTTTTCCGATAAGCTCACTATGCTGACAGAAAAAAAAACGAAAATTGACGGGCTTTCCACTTTCGGATTAAACGGACGGGAGGAGGATAAAGAGCATCGTCGATTCCTATCGACGATCCTCGACTTTTTATCCTATTTATCGGATTTTAATTGATATTCCATTCACACAGTCCTCATAATATATATATATATATATGCATGTATACAGGGTGACGCACAAGAGAACGAACGCTTGAATCATATTTGTTCGATTTGGAAATCCTATTAAGAGATAACGGTTGTATTAATCATTTTGCGTACTTAAAATTAAGCAAAAATTCTTACACGTGAAATTTACATATATTTTCAATATTTCTAAGTTGAAGGTCATTCGAAGGTCATCCTATGTTCCATCGATAAATGAATACAAAAAGAAAAAGATTCGTTGTAACCAAAAAAAATAACACGACTATGAAAAATAAAATAAAAGATCGAATGTACGTAGTCCGCGTAAAGTGAAAAGTCACTTTACTTTTTGAACAAGCCTCGTATGCACTTCGCGTTTTCAAATCCATGGGAAATATTCAGGTGTTCGGTTTCTCGTGACTCATCCTGTATATACACGCATATATAGAAAGGAAGGGATGCACACAAGGTTTCCTCTGGCGAATTGATATTCAATCGCGCTCTCTGTGTGCCACGATCACGCTGCAATTAGGCAAATTCCCCCATACAGCTTTACCACCCTTGGCAACACTCGAAACTAAACTTCGAGTATATCTGTACACGTATTCGTCGTCCGCGGGACGAGCTACGCCGGCAGGGATTACTCCATGAGCCAGGAATTAATTTCAATTATTAATGGCATTTTTAATTGACCTACACAAGTAAAGATCGCGGTTGCATACGTATAATATGTGAGTTTCATCAGAATACGAGGTTGAAGGTAAACCGTACGGATATGTCTACCTGGAATTCGCACATACGTGCGCGTACGTATGAACTATCGATAATCCAGCAATACGTGACTACGCCCACCCGAGACAAGTTTTAATGACGTCATTACCCCAGCTGGGTAACGTTAATATTGGAAAAGTCATTAAACGCGTCGCGTACGATATAACAGAGATATTCGACATCGCCTTCACGAGGCACACCCTACGCACCGATCAAACTTATTTTTATCGTCTTTTCGAAATCTGATTCCTTCGGACCGAGCTTTCGTGAACTTTTCACTGGTCAATGTTGGAGGATATTGGTTTTCTTTGTATCGTGAATGTGCTTGATGAAAAAACGAGTTTTTCAGATCTTTTTTTAATTCGAGCAATTTGAAGAAATTTATGATAATATTTGCTGGTAACTTTTCGTCTAAATTCTGTAGAAAAGTAATTTTTTAAATATCTACTTAGTAAGTTTTTGAAAAATACTAAAATACTTCTTATTTTATTATTCTATCAAGATCTATAATTTCTCAGATTTTCAATAATTCTGACGATTTTTTAATACCCATTTAGTTATACCTCAAAATGATTCTTTTATAATCTAGAAGTTGGATTAAATATATATTTTTTAATCCAATTTGTCTTCTCCATTTTTTCTTCATTAAAATGTGAATGAATTTGAATTGAATGAATGAATGAATTAATGAATGAATGAATGTGAATTGAAATGAATTCTTAAGGATGTGCCATTAACAGGGAATTTCATAATTGTCAATATTTGAAAAAATATAGCTACTTGAGTATTGACGGCTTGAGAGGTCGACCGGCCGGAGCAACGACCTTCAGGAGATGCTGGGAAAATTAGAATTGCTCGTAGGGAAGAACGTGCTTCTGAAAATTATCATTTCAAAGACGAGAAAAGCTACGAGGCAAGAATCGCCGATGAATATAACTTAAGTGTAACATGTCATAGTTGTAACGGTGTCTGAAATTTACCTTAAAACTTCAAATGCGTTTTTTTCAAAAATCCTTTTTCGATCCTGACTGACACAAAATGTCTAGTTTTATTAAACCGATTCAAATTTAGTATCAACATTCAGTACTATTACATTTACTATTAAAAAAGTATAACGCAAAAAGAATAGGGGGATGAATTAACTTTTTGCTAAGTCATTCATCCCGTTATTTTTCTCTCTTTGGTACCGGCTATAATCACACTTTTATGGATAAAGAAAATTGTTTTTATTTTCTTTTTCAGATAAGTGAGAGTTTTGATAAAAACGACCATTTTTCTCCTCGCATAACATTCATTAATAAATCTTTAAATATTAATTTAAAGAATATAGAAAAACAGATAGAGAAATATATATTTTGTTTTTTTTTTTATTTAATAGTATCCGAGAAAATATTCTAAATTGAATTCTCAATACTACTAAACCCCCTTAAATTAATCGTGCATTCATAAAACGCGTTCGAAACTAACCCCCGTTAATTTGTCGCATTTTAATATATTTCGAACCGGCTTGCAGGCTAACTCGGATGATGTGTATGAACAAAAACCGGTTTTGCCGTAACTATAAATATCTCTTACAGTTATACTACTCGTTCGAGGATAATAAATTTCTCGTTATATTCGGAGCATCACGCGAGGGCTCCGCTTTCGATAAATCTGTTAAATCGGTTCCCACGAACGAGTTCGCCCCCGCGAATATACGACGGAAAACGGTACAAAGGAAAATCCGTACTAAAAAGAAATGAAGATACAATAAGAGATATAAAAACAAAAAGAAACGGGAAGAAGAATGTAACGTTTTTCCACGTCGATAGAGATACGTGAGTGGAAAATTAAGAGGAGATTGTCCCCGGGAAAAAAATCGCTCTCTGCCTTTGCCTCATAAAAATGGAAAATGTGATAATAGACGGGATTTTCCGTGCTCCTCCCGTACTGCGTCGACTTGAATCCCATACGATATATCGATATACACGCGTGGGTGTGTCAGTTGGTGCGTCACATATATATATATATATATATATATATATATATATATTTCGTAGCTCCCGTGATGGGCGAAAGCTTCGGATGCATTATTTATTCGATGTCTCTTCTGGGTGACCCTCGAGCGACTTGCGGCTACTGCGCTACACTTCTCACCTTCCATCTCACCTTGAGGACGGCTAGAAGATGTACCACGTGAAACTTGAGCGCGAGAGAGATGGTCGAAATATTTAAACCGCGATTTATCAAAGATTAAACATTTTGATCGTTGTATAAAAGTATGAACCTCTGCGTCAATGAATATTGGAGAGATCAATAGTGCATCTTTCATTAAAAACTTAACTGATCATGATAAAAAGAATTTCGAAAATTTGTGAGGTTACGTCGATTTTCTATGTGTCTGAATATTCTTAGGGTTGATATATCTGATTCGTTCACACATCGCGGATATGTATGTATACGTTTAATAAAAAATTGAACGTTTCGAAAATTATTGAATCAACTCGTCTGCCCGAAATCGTACGATGGGGAAACAGAAGTACGTACAAAAGTGTGATAATGACGAAGACGACGCGGAATATCCGTGCAAACGTCGAAAATCGAAACTTTCGATTTCGTCCGCGTAACTTGATTTGATTTTGTTTTTTTTTTTTCCACTTTTTGCCCAAATCGCCGTTCAGGCTCTTCGTGGTTGTCGATATACAGAATCAGCGGGTATGGAATATCGTCTCGGGAGAAATTCGATCGGAACGAGTGTGAAAATGGAGCGAGTGGGAAAGGAGGCATGGTCGGTAGCTACAGTAGAGCCATTCTCAAGTTATAAGCGCGAATGCTCCACCAGACACGTACAGACCAATCGCGAAGAGAATCGGAGCATTCTACCAGGAGTGGTTGCGAACCCGATATCATTTCTTATGGCACGTTCAACTGTGTTCGTCCACAAGAGATACCCGTCGATATACAGCGTATTGGTGCGATTTAGACGAAAACCCGAGGACGATAAATACATTATGCATCTTATCGAGTGACCTTTCTATACGCCAAATTTCCAAGGAGGTAAAAAATAAGAGAAGAAAAAAGAACGAGAGGAAAGTTCAATTTATCGAGAAATCCCGAAAGAATATAGCGATAGTCAAAAAAAGTGGCAAATGATAACCGATGGAAAATGATAATCGAGTGATAAATTCCTTCAGCCCATGTGTTCTTATTATAAAACTTTATCTCAAAATTTTATTCGTCACAACGGAGTTCTTTGAAAAATAGATTCCGCTACTTCATCAAGGTTAGTTTGTTCGGCTTTGTTTCGGTTCGTTGAAATTTTTCAGTTTCCCTGTGCCCTCTTGAAAAGACTTGAATCCGTAAAGTACGAAACACTTTACGACTTTCTTAAAAAGTATTATACAAAAACTGAAAACATTGGAACGATGACGGGATGAAAACGAGATAGTGGAACAGCATGTTCTCGAAAGGACGTACGAATAAATATCGGATTAATGAAAAACAATATTCCCGGATTTTTAACGCGAAACTTCTCGTAACGGCGATAGGATCTCCCGGTGCATTGGGGACGTTGAAAAAGTACACGGGAACAGGTTCGTCAACTGCAAGTGAGCGTAATACAAACGCTTAACGAGCGCGGTTGAGACCTGCGAGCGAAAGGTTAATTTTACGACGTTTCGACGTGCCGGTAATTAAGGTCCACAATTTTTTGCCCCTCCTCCCCCTCGCACTCGCCCCATCCCCCTTCCACCCTACGACAGCACTCGCCCTTGCCTTGATTTGCGCGTGAACGCTGCATCATTAAATCTAGCGGTTCGTGTACCACAGGTAATACGAGCTGCGAAAATTCACCCTTCGGTTCTCCAATCAGAGAGCCACCGGGAACACAGACGGACAGACACATCCTGAGACGAATCAGTGTGCTGCCGGTGGATTTACCAATTACCGATTGATTTGCTCGCCCTTCACATCGCGCGTACATTGAACACGAATATTATTATGTTATTAACGCGTAGAGATGGGCTTCGCATATTGTACAGTCGGTGAGGAAATTGTCTGGAAAATTTGTGTCTGGTAGGGTAATCCACTGTGTTCGTGAACGTGATGAGAGCGGGGGATGAAGTGAAATCGAATCGGTGTGACTGAATCTCATTTCCCGAAAAGCCGCACACTCAATAACCCCATTTTAATTGCGCACTTCTATTAAGCCCGATTTTCACGTAACGATATATTCCATCGAACGTAAAATTGTAAGTAGGAATATGACACGGAATAATAGGACCACCAAAACATTTCAATAGTATTCCAGTTTGGTTCTCATTTAAAATGGAGCATTGAGAAAGTTTCGATTTTTTCATAGAAGGGAATATGCGAAATTTCGGTTCGTCCCATCGTGTGTGAATAGACGGTTGTAGAGAGGAGCTTCTGAAATCAAGGATGTTCGGGAGACGAGAGGTCGAAAAAAATTCCACTCGAAAGCGAAAGAGATCGCGTGATGTATCGGAATTTGATAGCTGGAGTTTTGGACAATTTGACGGATAGGGAATTGGCCCAGCGATAACTGCCAAAGTTCAATTGAAAGATCGATCGATTCCACGGAAATGGGATCAAATTCAATCCTGCGAGATAAAATCTTCATTCAGAACAGTCTGAAAAAAGGGAGGGTGATGTCGCCGATAGCTGAATTTTCAATTGACTCAGGCATTTTTTTTTTATTACATTGTTGTTACTCGTATCATCTCAGAAAATAAAAACTGTTCATTCGACGTCGAGAAATCGTGTGCACCATTTTGAAAAATATAGTTTCGAGGAAAATCCGTTTAAATTTTCCTTTTACTGTTATTGTAATTACAAGTTTACCTTCCATTACAAGTACCTCCAAGATAATTTTGATAACAATATGAGACTTTTAAAAAATCAATTTTCAGCTTTCTGAGTATATTTCAAACAGTTTGAAATAATAGATTTTTGTATGTTTCCCGTAGCTTAATTTCGTGCTTAGAATTGATATTACGAACTGACACTACCATATTTTGTTCATTACTATTAAACTAGTATGCACTTATCGTATAATTATTTTATAATTATTTTATAATTAAACACATACTTAATTGAAACGTTTCGAATATCCGGATAAAAAATATAATGCAACAGAAAATCATCATCATCAAATATGCGTGATTTATTTGAAGATGTACGTTTATGCTGAGGCCCCCATATTTTTACCCTTCCTGAAACGTGCACACAGGTCCAATAAACTATAATCGTGAAGCGTTAAAAAAAAAGGTTCTCAAGGGCCTCTTGGAAAAAAAAAACGCGTCTTTGTCGCGGTGGTGAAAAATATCGCAGGCGTCGACGTGTCTCGACCGAGCTTTCCTCACGCCTAGCGCACTTTTAATATACAAAAGTGCCTCAGTAGTACGGTTATCATAACGGATATTGAAGTGCCATTCTCGGAGCGAGGAGACCGAGATTTTTCGATAAATATCTCAGGCGCGTAGGAACAATCATTTTTTCGCTTATAAGAGTATCCATTTCATAACTCCTATGATATTTTTTTTTTATTATCAGTTACATAAGAATAATGTAAAAGATATCGAATATACGAAATATATATTTTATATAAATTATATATAAAAAAGTATATAAATTGTATTTATATTGATATAATTCGTATATTTTTACATATCAGTTATATAAAAAAAACACAGAAAAAATGTTAGTTTTTTTATATAACTGATATGGTATTTTTTATATTTAGTATTTCGTGTACATTTTGCATTTTATATTACGATTAATGAATAAACAATGGAGTTCATTCATTATTAAAAAAAAATTTTTAAAACGACGGGATAAATGTTTTTTTTTTTTTTAATATACTGCAAATTTTACAGTAAAATGGATAGTTGAATAAACACGACATTATTAAGCGATGGGTCCTACTAAAATTGCAAACGACTGAACAATTCTCTATTATATCTTTTCTATATTTCAAAAGAACGTGAAAAATTAGGAATTTGCCGACAGCTCCTTATCATTCCCTACACGAATAGGCTGATCGTAAATCAACGCGTCGGTGAAGCTCTGCAACGCTAGTGATTTCAAAGCTATCGAGAAAAATTCTCCGGGCAGTTGCCTCGGGCGGAAAGTTCGAACGTTCGTTATTGAATTCCGAAAGATCGAGGAGAATCGTTGACTGAAATCCAGGAGGAATCGGTCTATTGATGGGAAAGGAATATCAGACGCAAAGTTGCGAAGAGAAACGAGTTTGAGACATCGAGTCTCATTGGATCCGATAAGGGCGTTCGTGTTTTATGGAACTTCAAGTTTTTCACCGAACGGCTGCGAAATGAAAATCGAACGATCCTCAAGAAAGAGGTATTGATGTATTGAAAAAAAGGAAAAATCGAGGAAGAATATCGCGTGTATGTAATATCGATTTATCAATTAAGGAGGTAATGACGAAAGGCTGTATAGTTGTGGAAAGGGATAGATACTAGTAGTTTTTCGTGCTACGCCACTGGTCCGAAATATTGATCGAGGGGCGCAGAAGCCCTTACACGTTCAGCGCCGCAGCTTCTGGCGGACAGCGGTAGCAGCAATATCAGCCCTTCTATACCTATGTACTCCTTTCGCACTTCATAACGGCCGGGGGAAAAAAAAGTGCACGCGGAAGGTGAGTATAGGAAACGAGAAGTTTCCGCCGATCGCCGAGGCGCGAAAATTATTGTTGATTTCTTCGTTTATTTGATCGTTAACGAACCAACGAAACATCGTCGTATCGCTCTTTTACTCCGGTAAGACCGAACTCCCATCATCCGCTGATAAGACGCGACGCGGCTCTTGATTCAACGATTTTTACGTATTACTCGAACGTTAAAGGATAACTCGGTCGATTGCCGAGATAAAACTTTATCCGAAATGAGCGAATCGTTGATTTAAGAATTTAGATCACGTCGTACACATGTTTAGCCTTATTTAGTAATAAATTAATAAAAGAGAATCTTAGAAAAGAAAAACAGTGGCGTTGGAAAGCGATAATGATGATAGCGATGAAAGCAAAAGATAATACACTTAAGGATTAGAATGTACGAAAGGATTGTGGAAATCTAACCTATTTGTAAAAAGCCAATAAGGCTAGGAATAAAACTTCTACCGTTACTACTACTATTAATAATAAATCAATTTGCGGAGGAAAGAATAAAGAGAAATATGTTTTGAAAAATATTGTTTTTTAACGCAAAGAAATTTACTTATAATTCAATTTTATTTCAATATTATATACATTTATATATTTATTTATGCAGCTTTGCTTCTGATTTTTGTCATCATTAGTATTTGGAATTATGTGCTCCACGATTATTTATTACTATTCATAGCATTCACTTTCCGATCTGTTCACCGACTCTTTAGCTTCCTCCGTAAACGATGACGAAGAACCCATTTAAACCACAACAAAAAATTCGTTAGCTTTTTTATCCGCCTACGATAATACTTTTCCTCGCGGCTCTTTCACGATTCAGGGATTAATTAAAGAATTAACTGCTCGACCGTGCGCTCTCTTTCATGCGCACGTACGTGTGAAAACACATGAACGAAAATGCACGCATAGGAGGGCTTCCTGTATGAATGGAGGATAAAGTCCGAATGTTCGTGAACGTACCAATTATCACATTTCAGCCTCATAGATCCCAGTAATAATTACGTCTAATCTTCTCTTGCTCCACTAAGCCTGTCCATTCTTCCGAAACTTTTACGACTTAAATATCCATTTTACACTCGCTTCCATTTTCTAGACTATTTTATTTTTACCTTATTTTCTCATTCAGCTAAGAAATTTTTATTTTTCGATGTTAATGCAAAATTAACAATCGTCATTAACAATCTCACAATTTTCTGCATGCTAAAGCGGAACCCAAAGTTCATTCTCTGAATTTGTAATTTTCGTCAAGGTAAAAAAAATGTAAGCAGCAACATATTTTTTTAACCCCACGAAAATTAATCTTGTTTATAAATAAAAATGTCCTTAAATTCTTTGTACAAGAACCAGCAATAATTTGCATTTTTTAAATGTGAATTAATTGTTAGAAGTCTTTTCATAATTAATAAAAATGGGAGCGAACGAAAACGGGTTTGATTTTCGAAAGCAACGGAAATGAGACCGATCCTCGCACGTACGTTAAAAGTTATCGTTATATTTCCCACAACCCGAGAGGCATAATTGCCCGAGACACGACAATTTTACCTTTTTTTTTTCGTTCAACGTCTCCATTTCTCGATGTTCTTTTTTTTCATTGAACGTGTTAGTGTTCCAACCAATTGAATGGCATTTCTTATTCGATGTACCTTATGCCACATACATACAGAACTATATTTATTCCGACTTCGTCGATAAAGTGTTTTTTTTTTTTTTTTTTTTTTTTTTCAGGGTGACCACAAATTTGATCTATTTTTTGAAAGAGAATCTTGTAGAGGTCATTTGAATTTAATTAAATCCCATTGTTTCTGAGATTATGCTCAATTTCGAACATACATTTTTTTAAAATATCACCATTGAGTCATCAGGTTAAAAAAGTACCAATTGTATATTTACAATGGATTATTCAAAATGTTTTATTTAGTCGGTTGTTTTCGGTGACAAGTTTGAAAATTTATAAAAATTCTAAAACCATGACAAAACAGTAACTACTCAATATAGATCCTAATTTGATGGGGTTTGATTTGATTAGAATGATCTAGAGAATGATTTCTTTGAAGAAATAGATCGAATTACCGGTCACCCTGTATATAAACCAGATGAGGATGAATAAAAAGTACGACAAGAAAATACACGAATCAAATTTCCGTCTGAATACTCATTATAAGTATATGCATATGTAGTGGCTCTCTCGGAATGGAATTTGCGATATGAGAAGGCGTGTGTCTTCAGCTCTCTCCACGGACTTGATCTCCCAGGACTCAACCGTGAAAACCCCCTAAAAAAAAGTTGAGCGAGAGAGAAATTGGAGACGAGATAGGGTATAGAGAGTGAGACTGAAGACGTTGCTTCGGACACTTCGCGGGTCTCTGACACCCCTTGTTAAATATATTCCATTATCGCTTGGCATATGTGATGCACGTGTGAACCCTCTCACGCTAAATCGACCAACAAATTAAACTCTTAAAGTCGTTGGACTTCGGTACCACGATGGTGCAAACATTCTGGTATATATTTTTCCCTCCGTTATAAATTAAAACTACATATATAGTATTAAGCGTTAAAAAATAGATGGACATCGCGAATAATTTTTTTTACTTCGTCAAATAGCGAATCTAGAATTGATAAGCGCAGCAACGATTATTGATGATTTTTTTCGAATAATAATAATGATAATATACGAATAATTTGTTTACGATGGTGAAAAGTACATATCGTTTTATCAAATTTAAATTTCCCCTAATTGTCATTGGGTCTAATCGTTTAACGTAGCTCAAGGATATGTGGAAGATCGAGCATCAGGCTTTGTATTATTAAATTAAAAAGATAGACGCAGGGACTGATTTTTTTTTTTATTAACGGTAAAAATGTTTAATCTTTAAAAACCCTTTTTGGAAACTGAATGTTAGATTAGCGAAGTTTTGCCCCGCTAATGCCAATTTATGATATTTTTTTTATTTTCAATTTCGATCTGAAACGGGCACAGGAAAAATAATTTTATCCGCAGAATACTATAGGAAATCATTGGCGAGGTCAAGGGCCGCGAGGTTCGCAGCCAGTTGCAGCATTGCCTTCAAGTTCCCCTCGCACATGTGTATGATTAAAGTGGGCAATCATATACATCTGTGCACGAATGTTATAGTACATTTACTATACAAATTGTATAATCGCAATGACGTACAAAAAGTGCTCAAAGGCTACGAATCCAATGTCAGCTAGGCAACTCTGATTTCGCGGCCGTTGTACTTGTCGAGAATGATTGCCAAGTACTTGCGAATAGATGCAACAACTTAGGGAGCATTTCTATTCACGACACGAATGTATATTTAATCTAACCATAAAAAACGTCAAAGTTTGCAACGTTGGAATGCAGTGGCGTTTTTTTTTAAATTTTTTATAGATAAATGTAAATATAATAAATTGTAATAGATATAATAAAAAATAAATCGTGGTTGCAAAATTGTAACGAGAATTTTAACTTTTTAAATTGTAATTGAAAAAGCGAACTTCAACATCGTGGTTACCACATATATTTGCATACATTTATAAATATATTTTGGTAATGGCAAATGTATAAAATATATTTATAAAGGGAATGCAATATTGGCATCTCGCCAAAAGTGAATGAATTAGCACAGATAGATTTCTTCTTCAACCAGCAGTCAATTTAAAAAAATACTCTGTATATCCGAAAAACTGTAAATATTGTTTGTAAATTTGATCTCTACATTGTTTCCAAATGGACAATTATTATTAATGTTTTATGCAAGGGCCATAAAAAATACAATGTCTGTATGAAATCCAATTTTATTTAAATATTTGAGCGTGACTAATTGTTTTGACATTAAGAAGGCTTTTTCTTACTCCGCTACTATTTACGTGTCAATGAAATTAATTAGCAACAGCGAGTAGCCAATGAAAAATATTCGCAAAATAAAAATAAAATAATCAAAGTTAAAGTTTTTGTAATATTCATTTTTGTAATAAAAAAAACTGTTTATGCCTGACAAAATATTTGTTGGCTCGTATAATTTTTTATCATTAAAGATTTACTTACAGTACAATTTTTTCTCGGCTGTATCAAGAGATCAACCACAACAATGCTGCATAGTAATTGTATTTTTTATTTCGTACATTATATCTCGCCAAGTATTCTAGACATGTAGAGAAATCACTGCACCACGCACTCGGGTCTGAAATGGCATAAAAAAGTAGAGAAATGTGAAAATCCTCGCATCACCGACGCTCATCACGGTTCTTCACGAAACGCAATTGCATTCCACTCGTTTCATACTGGCTGCAAAACGCACGCTTATGCACTCGAGTCAAATGTTATTACGCAGAGCGAAAATATTTCATACCCGGTGTCTTCCTTTCTTCCTCGTATTCACTCTCTTAGCCTATCCTTTTTTCTAGCTTCTCTAGGCTCTGATAGTGTGCCTCTGGGCTTTTCTGAGATGCGCTCGTTTCATGAAAAGCTCCATTCGTTACAACTGTATACATATACACACTGTATACATACATATATATATATATATATATATATATGCGTGTGTGTGTAGAAAAATAGCAATGAAGAAAGGTCGTAGATCGCGTCAGTTCCCCCGAATATCCCAAGGCGTCCTTTCTTTTGTTCGGTGTTTACAAGCGCGCGCTGTTGGACAACCACGACTCATAAATATTATCGTCAGCGTATCGTTCGTGCAATCGAGCGCAAACAGCCTTGGATCGAAAGACGAAAAACTGAGAAGTGTTATTAGTTATAAGATATATGAATTTCGAACATTATTGACGATTGGCACCGCGTCGAATCCAACACAGCTCGAAAGACGCTTCGCTCTGCCATCCCACTTAAAGTCCAATTTAAAAATCAGTCGTAAACGAGAGTTATTCGTATCGGTATTCTCGTTATCGTCCAGCGGATACATCGGTCGCTTTCGCGTTTCGAGTATACGAGAACGCGTGAAAAAAAAATTGTTCATCTCTCATTGATCACGAAGCGTAGCGAGGAGGACTCGGGCTGGAAGCTTTTCAAACGGGAGACCGTTGTACGACCTATAATGTACCTCTGACTTTAACGCCCACGTGGGACCACCCGAAGTATTTGCAATGCGAACTCTCGAGTGTGTTTCCCACGTGCAGAAAATGTCCCACGCTTCCTCGAAACTTTTCTCGAATGGTTGTAACGCCGGGCGGACTTCTTCCGACACCCTTTGTGTCGAAGTATTCAACGTGAGCGAAATACTTCGAGCGTTCGTATAAACGGACGAGCTAAAAGCTTGTTTCCTTTTTATATGTGTGGGTGTATGTGTGTTTGTGTGTTGTACGCGTTTGGCACGTGTACGAATGTCACTTATATTCAACTACCCGGGGGTTGGAAAGCCCTTTTCACACTTCTGGTATAGAAAACGTAACGAAGTAACCTCTTTTCCCTTCATCGTGCTCCCGTGCACATTAAATTGAATTCGCAAGTAAAGATTTACGAAGTTACGAACTGACGAAACGAAACGAAATACCAAAAGTGATCAATTGTTCAAAGTTGTACGAACAGAAAAGCGAAACGTTGATCCGGAACGTATATTTCCGTTGCAATTGTAATGATCATCCGCTTTTTACGTTAGCGTCTATGGCGAATGGGTCAGAAATGAGCAAGACGATGTATCGAGAGACTCGGAAAATTTGTCTCTTTCTGCTCGGTTTAAGATGCATTAGAAATGGATAAACGCCGCCAACGCGGATCAGGAGGATGCGAGTTTAGCTGGAATCCTTAAAGACGGTAGGAAAAGCTCTTCTCCAAGGATGTCCCACTCAGCTATAGGCCAAAAGAGACGAGGATATCACGTGCGAAGCTAACACGTCTCGTGGGAGTCCCAGGGTTACGAGGCAGTCACGTACCCACGTTACGTATATATATTACACCGTGGAACGCCCCGCTATGGAGAAACAGAGATAGGAATGGTGGAAAAACCAAAAAAAGATAAAAGAAAACATCGCCACACGGGGGGTGGGTATTTACGCGTTCCAAGCTCTTCCCTCGCACGATTCTCAGGGGTTCTTTTCGTCCTCTGATCTTCCTCTAACGTTGTGCTTACTTTTTCATCTCTTTCTCTCTTTCTGTCCTCGCAGGTCGCCGCGAGAAAGACAGGGACGAACGAAGCCCGAGCTCCGTCCAACGGTCCAGAGAGACCGTTGTGAAAAAGAAAGCTGGTGCATCAGAGGTGCACCAGACACCGTGCACTCTTCCATTCTGTCTCTTTCTCTTGCCATTGGCATCGTCTAGGTAAGTACCTAAGTACAGCATTATATATAGCGTCTCTTTACCGACTCCATCGTAAGCCTCTCTTCTTCACCCTGCTTTTTTCCTCTTTGGAAAATTTATAAACCCATCCAGAAAGCACGGTACTCTAGGAGGAGCAGTGAGAGAAATCCCGCGAGGGGCGAAAAAGTCGTTCGATCCTCGAGATACTGCAAACTACCCTTCGGAGATTCACCAGTTTGACTTGTTGACGATTCTATCAATCAACCTGAGAAAATAAACATTTACGGAAACACCCGTATTGGAATTAGTTTTTCGTAATTTCGGTTGCAAGTATTCTCGTTCGCGTGAACAAGTTTTTGTACCTAGGCTTTCGTAGCAGCTTAATGAATTTGAGCTTGAGAACATTGATTTTTATTATAATGTTTTATGAAAGTTTTTTAAACGCCTGGCTTGCTGGTCAACGTTGATACCTATTTTGATCGGCAAAGAATAGCTTCACCGAGGGATACTCCATTTCCCTTTTCCACTTTCATTTAATAGAGCGATTTATTCAATATTTTATTCGGCGAAGCAAGAATTTGTTTAAATATTAATAATGATCGCGAATTTTTTGGGGATTTTTTGTATTAAGGATAGAGCTAGTTAAAAAAACATTGAGGGCATATACTTTAAACAAACGTCCAAAGTGACGAATTGGCAAATACTATTATTGTCTTTTTACATGGAAAACTTTATATCTTTATTTGTCGATATTATATAACAATTTGTTTGATTAAATATTCTATCGATCGACGAAGGGATTTGGTGAAAAATTAATTACGATCGAAATTTTTTTTGTTATTTGTGTACTAAGATCAGAGATTGTTAAATCAATATTAAGGGCAGATATTTTAAGGAGACATACAAATGGAAAAATTAACAAATTCTATAATTACAATTTTATACAGCCATGGTAATTTGGTCATTGGAATTTTACATTAAACCGTTGATTTTGTCGCGAGCTTTTCACGCAGCACGATGACGGTTCAGAACAAAGCTACAGTTTTCATAATTGTTTTTCGTCCAGACGGATGGTAGAACTCGAGAGTTAACAGAGTCAGGCCGCTTTTGCAACGTCACGATGTCGCACGAGGGTCGTGCTCGACAAGGTCTCATCTGGCAAAAAGAATTCCCGTATTTTTCCGGACCGACTTATTCAATTTATTTTAATACGATATTTTTGATTTACGAGAGTCTTTTCATGCGACGTAAGATGTCAATGTGCAAAATACCATGAAAAGCAACCGATTCACTGAAACGCGGATTTATCAAAACCTTCGACCGCTTGGAAATCCTGAAGTACGTTAGTTCTTTCCTCGAGCACCCAATTAAATACTGTTCAAGCTTTAGTCAGTTTTATTTGCAGACATTCTGTCTCTATTGCTGCGGTAGAATCTTGAAGACGTTTTCCCCTGTTGTACTGTTTAATTCAATGTTCGATCGAGCGATAAATATATGTTATTTCCAGCACAACAAGGGAAAATAAAATGACGATTGGCTGTGGTCGCTTTATCGTACTTTATTGCACTTCGTAGACGTAAATACGTGAAAGTTACTTTTATGGGTTATTTTCTTGCCAAAGTTAAACCCACCAGTGTCAAATAATGGAATAACTGAAGAATTTTCATGTACCGTAAAATGTCTTCCATAGAATTTGGAATGGCTCTTGAACGTGTTAAATCTGAAACGAGATGAAAACGTCTCGTCTGATGGAGAACATTCCTTTCGTCCTTCAATGAAGAATAGCCTAACTCGGGACAAGGCGAAGGGATGAGGTACGATAAAACCAAAGTCTAGCTAGTCAACAGTTACGAAAGAATTTTCGCGCTAAAACATCTAATTTAGAAAATCAATTTACCAACGGTTAACTTATCAAACCCAAAAGCACTAATTTAGTAAACTGAACAGCTGAATCAAAACCTAATTTTTGATAAAGGGTAGTATCGTCCCGGTCCATTTCAGTTGCTGATATAAAGTAGGTACTAGTCAGTAATGCAGTGAAAATCGTTTATCAGAAATTTTATAAGTTGCATTATTTATTTTCAATATATTTTGACATAAAGAACGTAAATGCCAATCAAACACCGGGCACGTGAAAAAAGAAGAAGATTTATAGCTGATATGGCAGTTCGTAAAAATAAATAATGAAATAATTAAATTATAAAATGATGACAGGTAAAAAACATACATCAAAAGACATATAAAACATACATAGATATTAAAAAACTGATGACAGTTAGTAATAACGTTATGGCAGATGAAAAAATTGAAAAATGGTGACAATTAATAAAAAATGATGGCCTTCAAAAACGGTTCTCTGGAGTTCTATAGCGGACCCTCCTATTTCATCGTACATAATTTTCTACGATAAATACATTTTCAAACAGCTTCCAAAAGGGCAGCACCAGGAAACGTTGGGAACACTTTGCAACCGAGTACTCGTGTGATTCTGGTGACTGCGACAGATTCCGGGTGCTGGCCTCAGCTCAAAGAAACGTTTGATTCGGAGTACCTATATTTGACTAGGGGATCGGTGAACGATTGTCGCTAAGGCAACTATAGACAAGGTGGATGAATGGGAAAGGGGCTGTGGGAGAGATTCGACCGTAACCATTCAACGTGCAACGCTGATTCGGGCTTAAGCTCCTCCCGATGCCAATACATCGGTCGACACATAGGGATGTTGGTCCGCGCGCACAGTAAAGCAATGAATTCAAAGACTACACATACCAGAACGTACTTTAAGACGCCCTTGATCGATTTCTCTATTCAGTCTTTGCGTCGACCCGCCAGACATTCAAACAACCACCAAACCCCAGACTTTCTATTGCACATATCCTGCAATGGTTTCTGTATAATCTTACTTTATTTCTCGTGCAATTTTATTATTATTATTATTATCGTTGCATCCTCAATAATGAAAAAAAAAAACTAGATATTTCAACTATGGCAAAATTTGTTGTGAAATAAATCCAACCGAAGAAAACTAGCTGTAGTTAATGATTTTAAAGAGACTGTTAAGAGAGATCTTTTTCTTCCAACAAGGAAAATGAATACATTTTTATTCGCCTGTCAGGCAAAAAGTGTTCGGTGGAATTGTTTTACTAATTATTTGATAATTTCACTTTTTTATTCCTACAATGCATATTTTCCGAAATTTTTGTCCCCCCAAATGGACCATTAGCTGACGATACTTTTCGGTAGATACGTGAACGGTGAAATAAAAAAAACACATTTCACCACCAGCCATGCGACACATCGGCGGCTGTATCGCGAGACTTGGCCCGTGAATTTACGGGGGTTGTTTATGGCACCTCCGATAATATTCCGTCTCGCAGAGACGTTGACGCTGCATTGAGCTCGACGCGATGTTGCGCAAGTACTTCCTGTATGGATTCATGGAATTCCGCGTCATGTATTTGACGCACCCGGGGTGTTTCAGGGCCAAAATAATGCGGGGTCTTCACCCTCCGCGCTCTCGGGACTTTTTTCATCGACGTGCTATTCCCATCACCTCACCGAACACGAAAAAACACTCAGTATCCGTTTTGTGAGAAAATTGGCACATGGTATAATTTCTAAGGAGAATGGTGTATCGATGAGTTAAACTTTTCATGGTTTTTTGACTACTTGGAGATACCACTTTAGACTTGTGTTTAACCTAGACAATAATTTTTTAAATTTACGGTTGGCTCGAGATACTTTACTTTTGTACTATTCGAAGGAAATATATTCAGAGTAAAAGGACGAGCACTGCAATGAATTACGAGAGACTGGAGGCTTTTCGTGATACGCCCCATAAGCCATATTGGGCGTATGTTAATGCGCATGAATCTACGTAGCGTTTGTGATGTGGCAATGTCATATTGGATGTATAAAGCGATTCCAGTGCTCGACCCGATATGCATACGATTTAAGCTCTGAAATATCGCGTGCAAATGAATATGCATGTGTGTACCCAGTCCGCTTCGGAAAATCGTAAAAATATAAGTTTTCGAATGAATTATTTACATTTTTCGGGAAACTGTAACAAAGCTTCCCGCGAAGTGTGACGAATAACTTGGACAGCAAAATTGCTTTTGTCGTCGTGAATATGTATGCGGAATATCGGGATCGGGTGCAATTTTCGTTTTACTTAAAAAAAAAATGCTCTTTGGCATTGACACTCATGAGTTTCATGGGCGATCGCAATAAACCGGAGTTGGCTGATAAAATCAAACAGTCTCGCCGCATCGCACCGTCCTAATAATTTATAGCGATAAACAGCAACCTTGGATTAAGTGCCAACGATTTTCTTGCGAATCTTCGGTCGTTCCACGTTTACCGTACCAAATTTGATACGTGACAACGATTTAGTGATACATGTATGAGGATACGAGGACATCCACTTCCAGGCTAACTTTATACTTGTTTTACGAATATGACGTACGAGTTTTCTTTACAAAGTAAGGTGACTTTTTATTTTTCGGGAAAATATTTAATTATTAATCGATATGTATTTTGCACCCTCCGAAATAATCCCCCTCAGATATAATATACTTGTGCCAATGCTTTTCCCAATCCTCGACGTACTTCTGATATGAGCTTTTTGATATGGCTTCGAACTCTCCCAGCAATGCGGTTTTTATCTCATCAATCGTGGCAAATATTCGTTCTTTCAAGGGTATATCTATCGAAAACTAAATACGCAAAATGTTTGATAAAATCATCATATATTAGAGATACGTGTACCAACATAACAAAAATCGAAAATCAAATGTACGTAGCCTCCTAAATTTGAAAAGGCACCTTATTTTCTGAAGAAATCTCGTCGAGCTACTATCATTTCCTTCGTTACTTTTTCTTTTTCGGGTCATTCGTAATTGTCGTGTTCGCAAGTATTTCGTACGAGTGGAATGTTTAAAACCGCTCCTTGCGAATAGGCGACTCGTTCGAGCAGATAAAAACATCAGGAAAACTCAGAAGCCAGCCAGTTACAAATTCAATTCGCGATTGTAGTGCTGCTTCTCCGGATAGCACTCGCTTCCAAGTCCATCAGACTACGAATACCTAGCAGTCGAGAATTTCGTTGGAAACTTTCCTATTGGGTGGATGCATTTAAATTCGCGCACGCGTGCAAATTTATACATTGAAATCATACACGGAAATGTTGGAGGGGGAGGAGTAGAGAACGAGAGTTTTCTCCTCCATATTTGCGGTTTTTCCTCTTCCGTATACATTTCAGCAATTGCGGAATAATGTGAGTGAAAGTTTTGCAAAATTCTGCGCATACGCTCCGGTTGGTGTACCAGGGGATGATGGTCGTTTTCGCCGAGTGAAACGGAAAGCGTTAATGAAGATTTACCTTCATTAAAAGTCTCGAGCACTGCCGCTGATTGTAGCGATCGTTCGTGCCGGATGTTCGCGGTGACTACTTTCCAGCATCCTTCTGTACGCTTTATCTGCAGCTCTGTGTATTGTATTCGAGTATACACGCGTGTGCGTGTGGGTGTTCGCGTCTGTATACGTATATTAGGACATGTCGATTTTATTTTCCACTCTTAATCTTTTCAACAATGGCATTGGACGTCAAAAAAAAAAAAAAATAATGCCCAATGTAAGCTCTGCATCAAGTCTGACAGTCAATCATTTTTCCTCATTGAAATATTCATATTTTGAAAATTTCATTGGGGTTTCTTAAGGGATCAACCCACTATGACGATCCGGAACATTAGGGTTATTTAAAATAATGAATTTTGAAGGAATAGATTGGGTAAGTGAAAAATCGTTACAATTTTTGTGTTCATTAATACAATTGATTATTTGTAGACGTCAATACAATTGCATTTCTGCGTACATTTATAAAAGCGTATAAAAACTTTTATTTAAAAATATCAATGACCAAAGCAGATTTAAAAATTGTTACGAGGGACTTTCGAAATTGAGAAGTTCAATGGTGTACTCAATTTTCACGACTAACTTGATCTGAACATAAAAAAAAAAAAACGATATTATCGCGAGTTTGGAAAATATTGATTAGCTATTGAATTATTCAATTATGGATATAAACTGCAAACTACCGGCCACTTGTCTAAAGGGGTTGACATTTTTTTCTATATCCAACTATTTAAAGGGCTTCAAGGTTTTTTTATACATATTTGCCTAAATAGTTTGATGGTTTTTTGAAACTTTTTTAAAGGGGTTGAACGTTTTCTTCGCTATACAAGCGTACAAAATCTCACATGTATCCGTACAACATTTTTTGCGGATTTTCTCGATGCTATTGTCGCATCCGGTAAAGAATCTACCGTTACTTCGAGAATCTCATAAAATGCATTCCGTGTCTCGGGCGTGTGGGTATGAAACGACGATTTCAAAGATTGCAGTTGGCAACGAGATTCGAGAGTCCGCGACACGAGCCAAGTTGCCGTAACTGGATCGATAATACCTCTTCCTGTAGATATAGCAATGCGGGGCCTCTATCTCTGACCCCTTTTTCCACCCCCCCCCCCTTCACGCCGCTGTCTCCTGCCCCTCTCGTCCATCGTTCTTTCATCTTAGCTACATCCTGTACCGATATATACCTACTCCCTCTTTTGCTCGACTTCCTATCTTCGTTGACCCCAAATTGAAAATGGATCGACGACTTAATCAGCGAAGATTGATTGATAATCGATTGGCGCGGAGGGTGAATCGGGAAATTCGATGTGAAAAAACAAATTGGATGCTCGCTACTTGTCGAATGTAGGTAGGTATACGTGCATGATGAATCGTTGTCGAGCCTTGTGTCAGTGGAAATGTTCATTTTTACGAATATATGTCAGGAGCGTAGGAAAATTGTGAGCTGACAAAAAACACGGGTTAAAGCTTGAGGCTTGGCTTTACGATGATGCGTACAACCGGGAGCTTTATTTTCCAACGAAATAAACGATTTCGTGACGATGTTGAGATTTATTAAACGCGTCGTTCTTTTTTTCTCTTCTTTTCTTTTCATTCTGTCCCGCCTGATTATGAAACGGCTTAGTTGAGCTTTTGCGGCATTATGACGACAGCTGTGATAAGGGGGGACCGTTTCGTGCTATTGTTGGTGCTGTATTTATAAGGACATCGCCCAATGCAAATACAAGAATCGCTGAGTGTCCTGAAATATTTTGTGGATCTTAAAAAGCTGGTCGTTCATAATAAATTGACAATTCGTTGTCCATTTTTTTTTTTTTCATAATTCGTTTTACGTAATAATACACTTTTGACTTTGATAACTAATTACTTATGATGGAATAATCGTGCGAGAGCAAAACGTACAGCTCTGAGAGATACAAAATTCTATAATATGCATTTCTATAATATTTACTAGAATATCCTATAATTGTTCTTCAACGATTCTTAGAATTGTTTATCGAACTCTTATTTATATAGAAAATACTCGTCGCCACAAGAATCTGTCTGGTTTTCTCGTAACCTCAAAGTATCTTTGATGAGTGGAAATCCTCAAAACCGCGTTTCTTTTTTTCATTCTCATCAGTTCCCTGAAAATTCTGATTTTGGCTCAAACCCAATACTTTTATATAAAGAAAATATTCAAAGAGAAATCTCACCTCTGAAGGCGATTCTTGATTCATTCGTTTTCGAGAATCGTCCTCAGAGTAACTAAGCGTTTTCACATGCGATTCTAAGTGAGTGCCAATCATGAAAAATTGATTTTGAAAAAGCTTAACCTTACTTTTATCAAAGTCGTTTCGAGGACATTCCCATCGCCAAGATCACGGATCTTTTCGGGAGGTTCGTCCCCGAAACAACCGGATGTAATAGCAGTCACCGGTATGTGTAAAATATTGAGTTTTACGTGTGTTTTTCTCTTATATTTTGATGACACTACCGTGCATCTCCGGTGAACTCAGTCACGAGCCATCCACGTTTCCTGGGTAGTAGAATAGCTTTGAAACGCCCACCGCTCGTTCTGAAATCCTATCGATCTTACGCCCACACATACTCGACAATGATAGTTACGTGAATGCATACCAAAAATAAACAGGTCGTAACGGAGTACCTCGGGGTTCCAAACTGTAAGGTTAATTACGTTCGTTTGTTGGCTGACAATTCGTGAATTTGAGAGAATGAGAGGCTGCAGGACGACGAGGCTGTAAATTCAGGTGATCTGGAGTCTGAAGTCTAGCGAGAGTTGCATTTCTAGCTTTTGGCTTCGTACTTGATAGCCGAGAGAAACGTCATATGGACAGTGAGTGTCATACATATTTCCGGATATAAACGTCGATGGTTCTCACGATCAGATGTGCACACGTGCACCCGTACAATATTCCACTATTGCACGGTCCTCCGGAAACTACGGTACAGCGATACGTAATTGCATTCGGTTGTGCAGTTTATTTCGGAGCTTTTGATGGAGAAATCCTTGAATGACACTTTTTTCTATCGCTGCCAATTTACAGCTTTTTTAATCCACGAAGCTAGTAGTTGAATGTATTTGTTTGTGTCGAATGCGTTAAAAATAACAGCGATCGAGAATAAGAGAGATATGGATAACGGGAAAAGGACAAACATCTCTGTCCACGATTTTTTCGAGATCCAATGGACGTAAAATTACCTTCACTATAAATTGTAGTTTAATCTAGTTTGGTGTTGAGTTTCTACTTTTACTGTTAATAGTTTTTTAAAAATATTCATAATACTTTTATAACTTTGTTCATGTATGTATGAATAAATGTTCGAACTATATAGATATTTATTTTTTCCTTGCTTATTTCTTCCTTGATTGTGTCTTCATAACGAATTATTTCAAAGAATCCTGATTTTTGTGTCGTCACAGCAGGCCAACTCCTTAAGCTTCCAAAGTTGGATATCCTTCTGGACTATTTCCCACTTTCCTCGAGTTGTTCCATTTTCAAGTTCCTACCAAGATCCCAGCTGATCCCCTAAAGGGTCGTCGTCGAAAGACCAAAAAGAATCGTATCGAACCAAGATTTAAAAAAGTGGTAAGATAAACAGAGGTAGTAAAATCTGTACCCCCGATAGATACATCGATATAAAAAAATCCCATAGGAAAACGTTAAACCGAAATAAAAAAAAAGTAACATTCAATTAGAGTCTGAACGATCGCGGATTCTGTTGGAGAGCTTTCGAAACGTGCGTACGCTCTGTAATATCCGCTATGAGGATTCGCAATATACCAGTAAAGAAATTTCAGTAGGGAAGGAGCGCCCTTGATCTGCCTTTTCTAGATGATATCAGGCCGTGCTCGACCTTCCACTCTGGAATAGGTCGGCAATGTAACGGGTCCAAAGCTAGGTCCTAATCCGCCCTTCCCATTCGAGGAAACTGATCAGGAACAGGCCGGGGAACAAGCAGTAAATCACCAGGAAAGATGGAGGAAACAGATCTTGAAACAGCCAGGAATAAACGAGGAAATGAAAAATGACGCGTTTCAACGTTCCTGGAATCCTTAAGAGGGTAAAATCGTGAATGTATTCAATTTATTATTTTCACAAGATCCTCCATTATATCAGCGTATGACTCTCGCCGATCATTATAATTTATTCTTTGTGATACCATTGTCAGAAATCAATATTTGTTAAAGAGAATAACTTGATGATAAAACGGAGCATACAATTAAATTAAATACAGTCATATTATTACATTCAATTGCTAATATCTTTGACTGTGCAAAAACAATTATTAAATAACAGTTCGACATTTCATATTGTCGAAACTTAAATGTTCCGCTCAGAAAAAGATTTTGTGATATTTCTGGTCTCTTGTGTATTATGAATCGCGTTTTCGGGAGTAAGTATAAATTTACTGTTAAAAACGAAAGGGCGCTATTGGGGCACCACCGTCGTCTTCATCGAACTACGCCTCGTTTACGTCCTTTTGTTTATCGAGGTAGACGGGTAAAAATAGGTAAAAATTGAATTCGGTCCAGTCATTCGTGATACATTTTTTGAAAACCTCGGATGAATCGTTACGTCAGCAAAGTCACGTGGCATTCCCTGTAAAAAAAGAGTTGCTTTTCTGGAGCCAAATGGGATAGCTGTCCAGTGAACTTTTCCACAGAATTAATCAAAAGTTTACAGAGGTTGCCTTCACATTCTCAGAGGCAACCTTGCCAGGCAATTTTTATCCGTGGGGGTCATGAAATATATCGGTTTCACCGTCCACGAGGAAAGACACTTCAGTAACTAGAATCTTTGCTTTTTTGTAATTTTTAGTCCGGTCAAGTTTAGCTCTAGCTACAGTTTTTTTCCATTTACTGTTTTCTTATGGTTCAGAGTTAGGTTTGTTTAGGTTTCTATGGTTTACTATTTTTAATAGTTTAACTTTGGGTTAGTTCAGGTTTGTTTAAATTCATTGTCTTTTACCGTTCAATTTTTTGTTAAAAATTGAACTGCCCGTATGTAACGCGCAGACGTTCGAATCATCACATCATAAAAGTCCTGAACCATCCCCCATGGCGTCACCGTATTTGCGAGGGTAAAAACTACCGCAGAGCTTGGACGCATACACCTGCCCATAAAAGTGCACTTCATCGTCTGCCGAAGTAAAAATAGCGATCGAGGATCGTAGCGGAGGTTGAAACACGTGGCTTACGTAAGTCGGAATTTCAGTATTTTGCGAACGTGCCGGTACGTGTATACGCGAATGCATGTGGGATTGAGGGGATCGCTTGTGGAAAGCGGATAAAGCTGAGAGAGAACACGGTACTCCACCTAACCTCATTTGCGAATCTCCGTAACCCCTCTTACTCCGTGTAAGCACTGCAGATTTATTCCTATAGACGTAACCCTGGGCAGAATTCCATATTTATTCCTGATCGAGCAACTCTACGGTGAAACACAAAAAAATTTCTATCTAAGGGTTCTTATTCTTAAAATGTCCCGATCAGAAAATAAAAAAAGGACAGGACCAGTCCCGATTAGAAAATAAAAAAGAACAAATTCTAAAAATTAAGTGTTTTACGAATCGTCTCAGTGTGACCCTTCAAATGTAAATGTATGTTCGAGACATATCCACCAACGTAACAAAAAAAAACAAAAATCAAAAGTCGAATGCACGTAGCCTGTGAAAATGGAAAAGTCATCTTATTTTTTGAACGACCCTCGTATGTGCAGTACTCGTTCCGAGGAAAGAGTTTTCACCTTTTTCCCTACGTCTACGATATACGCACATGACTTTTGACGTTTTAATCTTGATAAAGAAAAAAAGGAAAAAAAGAACGAATATCCTTCGTGCTTGAAAACTACTGAAGTACGTGTAGCAGAGAATACCTATGTGAAGATATTTTCCCTCGCGTATGCCGAGGAACCGATATATGTATAAGGCTCGTGTACGTCTGCAAACGCAACGCAGACAGTCAGAGAATTACTGTCCGGGCGCGCGAAAGTCTCTCCCCGGCGTCTGCCCGGCGCCCGTACATTCACTTCGTAATTATATACTCATCTTTCCCTGGCATGTCTCACTCACTCGCTCACTCCGTGTCCCTCTTGCCCTCTTTCTGCTTCCGTCTTTCTCTCTGTGCTCCGAGGGAGAGTAAGAGCGATAAGAACTCCAGTCGTATATAAAGTAACAGAGAAATGAATGAGAAAGAGCTAGAAAAGGAAAAACGGTGTACACGTGGATGTAACCACGAGCTTGCGTATTTAGCTGCACATGCATTTCCTAGACTCGCCACACTCGCGATATTCACACTCTTTTTCAAATCATCGTTATGCGAGAAGAAGAAAATGCGTCGTTTTGAATATCACCATTTTCCGTATCGATTCGAAGTTGAGGGTAATTCAAATTTGGAAAAATTAACGAACGCACGTTTCGTTACACATTTTTGCAAAAGCGTCGAACTATTTTTCGAAAAAAAAAAAACACGAGAAAAGGAGATCGATAACGAATTTCAAAAGTTCGTGAGGTTTCTGTTTTTATTTCGTAAGGTTGTACCCTGAAAAAAATGAGTTTACTTCTATAATTTTGAAACGTTCCTTTGACAGAGTGACAAAAAGCAGGATAAGATTTTTATCGCATTGTGTTTAGCCATCGGTATGCTAAATCTCCAAGATATGATTTTGTATAATAGAGAACGGTAAGGATTGATAATAATCTGCGCTGCATTTTAATAACACAAACATTAAGACCATGAAATCGCCAGACGCTCGCCCGATTCTAGCTGGAGAAATTTGGCATCAATGCGGGTCGAGCGGTGCTCCGTTCTTTGCAACAATATTAAATTAAACGTGTCATCGTAGGTCCTTGAAACGATTCCGAAGACTATCCAAACTATCCGAATGAGATAAACAGATACCGCTGCTCGGTTTGTTTACGAAATACGATCACGACGAGAATTATGTTTCGAGCAAGGTTGGCCTTGTGTACGAATGTGACCAAAATATTTCATAGTATACGAGTGGATCCGCACAGACGATTATTTTCTATATAGCAGCCATCCGAGTGTATAATTCAATTAGCGGCTTAGTTTTCCAACGTTCTGCACTATCCGTGTCACGAGAAAAACTTTTTTTTCTCTCTATATTGAACACTGCCCAGTCTCCTATGTATGAATCCCATTCACGTTTTACGTCATTTGGAAAATTAACTAAGCAAGGTGGCAATAAAAGGCCTCTGAATATTACATCTAATTTCAAAGGCCAATTAAAAGAAATATTCAAATCTAAAAAAATGTCACGTTATAAATATTTTTATTGTAGACGAAGTTTCGAGAGTGATGAAGAATGATACATTTCTAAAAACATTCCATTCTATAAATGTTTTTATTCAATATTCTATTTTATAAATATTCTATAAATGCCACTAAAAAAGTTTCATCACAGCAGCGCAGTCTTCAAGAATCCTTCTTCTCTCTTCAACTTCTACGTATTAATTATCGATTCCCCATGAATCTTTTAATGACTCATATTACTGACTAAAAAACAAAGTTCATTCTTTTTTTTTTTTTTTTTTTTGGATACGCGTGTAACCAATTCAGCGTTATGATTTTTCCAATAATAGAGAATGAGAATTTCAGCGCTGGATACGTCGATGTATTCCTGATAAAGCTCAAAGTGAATCGTTAACGCACGATATAGCAGGAAATGGAGTATCATTGATGAAAATATATACGATCCGATTACGGAGGAAAAGGAGGGATGAGAATACAAATGAGGGGGGAATGGGCCGCGTCGAAAAAAAGTACGGAAAGAAAAACAAATTTGTTGCGACGAGACGGAAAAAGGGTACGACTGAGGGGTAGGAAAATAGGGAGAGGGTTGATGAGAAAGTCCCTTCCGTCTTCTCGTCAAGGAAACGATAGCTTTTCCTACCGTTGGCTCTGGAATAGTTTCTTTCAGTAAAGAGGGATGGGGCACGGATGATGAGAGAGGGTTCGCTGAGGAAAAGGAAGAGGAAGCAACTGTGGGGATAAGGGTGCTCCCGTCGAGAGTCTTTCTTGCAAGAAATATTCCGGTGAATATTTCCCTCCCAACTTTTCTCCCTCCCTCTTGCTCCTCCGACATTGCTCATCTTCTTTCCTCACGTGCCACCCCTCTGAGTATAGCAACGAAAAGAATACACTTTTATCCCTTTCCCGGCGCCTTTCGAGGCGGAAATATTTGACCCGTTACGTCCTTTGCAATAATTACTCCCAATGTGAAGCAATATAGATGTGAAAAGTACGTCACGTTACGGCGTATTAAATACACACATAAATCTTTGCACACACGCGCGTCTATTTATTTATAAATCTATATAGAGGGGTGTACAATGAATTGTGGAAAAACGGTATTCTTGAGAGTATATTTCCCTACCTTCAACGTTCAAGCGATTTAACGGTTGTCCGCAATTGTAAAGCGAAATAATTTTATGCCAGAAGCACTGAAAAGTACTTCAAGAATGAGGAATGAGATGTTGTTCGATACAGGTCGTCTCATTTTTAAAAGAACGCTGAAATATCTCAAAAAATGTTCGTGCTATCGAAATATTTTTAGAATCCATTTTTTTTTTTCGGATTCCAATCCGGTACGGGGAAGTGTACAAAAAATTGTCGATTTTACCAGTGTCCAAAATCGCTTTTTATTGTTCGTATAGTAAAAATAATCCTTGAGCGAAATAACGCTTGGAATGGAATACCCTGTACAACTCTGCCGTGAACAGACATTGAAAAAGTCTTTATACTTTAGAAACAAAACGGGTGGCGCACGAATTATAAACACTTTCCTTTCAGCAAGGATTGCTTGGAGGAAGAAAAACAAAACACGTTGAAAAGTGCATTAAGAAAGTTGGCTTGTCGAATTTCACGAATTTACTGTGATAGAAATAATGATCGTATTAATTATGAAAATATTCTAGGATAAGATTGCGCTGATGAGATTTATGTAACGGGCGCAACAATCGATGTAAGAAATGAAATTTTGAGTGTGAGAAAAAGAGCACTCTGAGTATTTACTGCACGGTATATAATTAAACAAACATTGAACAAACATTAATCAAACAAATATTGAATCATAAATTAAAAAGGTAATAATGGTATAACAATAAAAAATAAAATAAAATAATCATGCCAGCAATAAACGATTGGCAACTAATTATTCAACAAAATTTATTTAAATGACGGAATGTTCAGCAAGAAAAAAAATAAAATCTGGAAGAAAAGCTATCGATGTAAAGTATTCGGACCAACGTGTGTAGTATTTAGGTTAATAGTTCACTCGACTGGCTAAAAGGTTAGAAAAGATATCGGAGAGCCTCTTGATTCTTCAACCTCGGTTGAAAGTGATCCCTGAACAATGGAGGTATCTATTTCATACATGAATATATAAAAATAAAAAAAAAAGACGTGTACACGACAACAAGGGCAGTGGCGTTTGATCTGTATCCTAAGTTGACGAGCATAAATCTCGCGGAGCGTCTGAAACCCCACCGAGAAAGTATAGTACAAAGACACGCTCACGTGATTGGTCATCCTCAATCAATAGTCAGTCCACTTTGTCAATGATTTCGTACGAAGGGTTATTACAACGGCTGATGGTTGTTCTTTTTAATAGCCCTAACTTGCCAATCACTGTATTTCCTGATAACTATCCGAACCGAGGGACGTACCGAAACGAAAAAGATACAGAGCGGAAAGACGGAGAGGGAGAACAAGAGAGAGAGAGAGAGGGAAGAGGATGAGAGGGATGCTTCGACGATCGGAAGCCTGGTGAACCCAAAGCACTCTGGGTTCACTGACTCGACGAGTGTTCACTTTGATCCCGAAACGAGAGGTTCATGGCACGGATTCGTGAAGCTCTCGTTAATGCTCTCGGCTTTCTTCCCCTCCCTTTCTCATCCCTATAGTCACATATTCTGTAGCAAACAGGTAAAGTTAGAGAGAGAGGCGTGCACCCTACACACACACCCTGTGCAGTCTATCAACTAACGAGATTCGACATACGAGCACGCCCAGCAATCGATAGTGAATTATCGATGACATAGACACTCAATTTTCCTGAGAGTGTTGGTCATAGATAGGGCATGTCGAGTGTCGAGAGCACATTGCTTCGAATCGCGTCGATAATAATCTTTTATATAGACGCAATTTTGAATTTAAACAAAAATTGCTTCCTTTTTCAAATCATAGAAATATCCTGAAATTAAAAGTATCGAGAGGGATTACATGATTTTTCCAATGATTTTTTGTTTGTATGGAGCACTTTAACTTTTCGCGATCAAGCAGCCATCAATGAGAGGCGGTACATTTTGATGAATAACTGAGCTCTCCATAGCTGAGTTCGAAAAAGGCTTATTGTTAAATTTGATAGCTACCGTGCGCAGTGAGCCATAAAGTTCTGGCATGGGTATACGCTATGCGCACGTATAATTGTATGTCCACGAATTATGCAGCATCTGCCTTTTGCCGCGTGAATCTGCATTTTGCGCAGACACAATCCGTCACGTGTATTTTCTTTCTCCCTTTTTTTTTTGGCGCGTTGACGCCAACACTTGACCACGACTCGGTCGTTGTAATCATAATGACGTTGGATGTAGACGGTGTACAGCTAAGTCATTAATTGGGAAACCAAAAGACCGCATTGAATTATAGTTAAGTTAGAATAAAATTAGAAAGAATATTATGAATTTTACTATAACTCGATTCAATAATAAAATGAGTTATAATACAATGGAATATTAAGATTAATGATCGTTCAATTCAATAGAAAAATTAATTATAAATAAATTCAATAGTGAGATTAAAAATTATTAATTTAATTGAAATTCAAT
The DNA here is from genome assembly GCA_030523105.1 of Ophioninae sp. A BG-2022a. Classification (NCBI taxonomy): domain Eukaryota; kingdom Metazoa; phylum Arthropoda; class Insecta; order Hymenoptera; family Ichneumonidae; species Ophioninae sp. A BG-2022a. The sequence continues at coordinate 51,183 of JAPYZI010001618.1, forward strand.
TATCCCGTTTTTTAAAAGTATTGAAACTTAAAAAAACTCTTTTTTAGCAATGACTCTTTAGTTCGGAAATAAAAAATCGACGAACAATAAATTGACACTTTCAGGGGAAAAATGAAAATTCCATCAAAATGTTTAATTATTGTACCAGTTTTAAATAAAAAGATTTTTTAAATGATTTTAAAATGAAAGAGGGGTAGTTCATCAAACTTTAAAACTGTCTCGTCTTTCCGTCCTACAAGCCAACATATATAGAACAGGAAGAAAAAGGGATAGACAAGAGAAACCGGGAGATAAAGAGCTGGAGTGGGGGAAACGAAGAGGCGAAATTCGTGTGAGAAACGTGAATTCAAGCGGAACGTTTATTCGGCAGTGACGTCAGAACTCCGTCGTCGACGTAAAGAGAATCGAAGGGGGGGGGGGGGGGGGGGAGAGTACAAGGGTGTGGTTGGATATACAGATATATATTGATAGTGGGTTTGATTGGGTGTATCAGTTCGATGTGGCTGGGTAACGATAACGGTTACCGGCCACCCATTCGATGTATCCTGCGGATCTTCTACCGCACCTATATTCCGTAACTCTGGTACTACGTGCATACACGTATATGAGCGGTAATGCGGGCCGTTTCTAACGACGTGCCGCGGTTACGAGGAGGATCAAAGTATAAAAAAGAACATTTGTAAAGGCTAGCCTTTGGCAAAGATATTTTCGTGAAGATTTTGTATACCGAGCGGATGGTAAAATATTATAGCATTCTTAATTCGTTTTTTAAATTAGCAACGTTGCATCGTATTTTGATGATCGCGTATATAATCGAAGATTTTAGACAAAAATACCGATATTGACAAGATGGGTCCGTTTGATTTTTAGAATTGAAACTCGATTTCTTCAAAAACGGAAATGTATTAAACGACACATGTTAAAATTAAATAAACATTTATGTCGTTCAATAATATTTTCTAAGTTTTTTAACAAAAATATATATTTAAATAAAATAACTGATTATTTACGCTAAGAAAGTAATCAGTTATTTGATAAAATCTTGCTGATAAAATCCGAAACAAAAAGGAGAACAAACCTATTTCATTTTAATAAATCCTATTTATATTTAATTCTTGTTTCTCAGTGTAGTTCACGTATCCAGTATTTAGGTATAGAAAGAACGATACGTGTGGGCAATTCTAAGGGAAGGGTATAAAGGGTCTGGTCCAACTATGAGAGGCTTTTCATACTTAATTTTTATCGTGCGCACTCCATACCTCCAACCTTGGCTCACGGAAGTCGAGTGCTACACACAAAAGTTTGAGATTTTTCGGAAAGGATCCTGAAATACACACTTTCAACTATAATCCCGCAGTGCTGCGGTGCTTTTTTTCTATCTCTTCCTGCGTTCCCTCCTGTTGTCTATCTTTAAGAACTCTTCTGATAGCCAGGATCGCGAACGACGTTCGCTATCTTCGTTGAAAGCTTGTCGAAAACGAACGTGCGTCTGTCCATAGTTGCACACACACCCACACACACACACACGTTGTAGTTGGACGTCCTATCGGTATATCCTTTTGTGCCTCAAACTTGGTACGCCCTCGTACTATGCTGAGTTAGTTGTTTCGCAGGCTAAGAGTACGGCCGTATATTTAGTTTAGCACGAAGTTCGGTGGCGGCGTATCATGCCGGTAGCAAAGGCGCGCTATGCCCAAAGGACTTGCTAAAGGAGCGTCTCTCGAGATTCTTGGTACCCCGATCGATGTGTCTTTGAGAGCAAAGATTTTCGAACTCGCATACCGCTCGTTCAAAGATTGGATATACGTCCGTACGGACCAACGTATGAATAAGTGCCAGGCAATCATCGAGTTTCAATATCCTCTCTGTTCGTATTTTCAAACTTCCGGTTTCTACTTCTGCCTTGGGAAATCTGATGAAGCTATTTACATGGTACAGAGGGAGGCACAAATCTCAAGACGAATCCAATAACCGCACGAACGTGTACAGTAAAAGTAGTGTAAAAGCATAAAATACATATTTACATGTATATTTATTATTTCATTATTTTTATAAATTACTTTATTATTTTTATTGGTATTATTGTTTTATTATTTTACTTATTATAGATACGTTTAACAATGCGTACGTAAATGGTTGAGCAACGATGGTTATTCCTTGTATTGGGTTTGCAATTCTTTAAGAGGTTTCGTACGTAAATACCAGCGCATATATTTGTTCGCAGTTCCTACAACATATTTGAAGGAATTTGACAACGACGCCGCACGTAGAAAATCCGCGCAGGAATCCACGTGGATTCCGCGCTATTTTCCGATTGACATCGTCGGACAACTTTTCCCTTGAAATGTTCGACCGGCATTTGTTCGTCCCCCAAAAAAAGGTCTTTCTATGATCCTATGTAACGTTTAGCTTCAGTGAATTCGAAATTGTGAATCGTTGGAATATTTACAATACGATGATTCGACGTCACGATTTGTTCGGTGTTAAATCTTATAAGTATTTTCGCTACAAATGCATTTCGATATTATTGTATTCGTAATTTTCATTAAATATTTACCGGACTATAAATCACAAGGGTTTTACCAAATTAGAAATCTGATGAAGGATTTATTTTTGGTTCCTTCGTGATTAGAAGTCGGATGAAAATCCATGGGTTTCACCGAGTCGAAAGGATTTCCGGTTCGAACAGCTGACGATTGTAGTCGTTGGAAGGACTTGCGAGGGCGCGCGTGACAAGTCACGTGACTCTATATACGTATCGGTAGAGCATTATAGTATTTTATCGAGAAAAAATAAAGTTGTTTCGAGGAGAAGAAAAAAACGCTACGGGAGAGGAGAGAAGAGGACCCTTGCCGTTCATTCGGGCTCGTTTGTGTGCGTGTCCAAAGGGGAGATCGGCTCAATAACGATGCTTCCGATGTTCCCATCTTCTGAAAATAGATTGCTTTTGCGTGCTCGGCTATCGCTGCGAAACCCGTAACCTTTTTCACCGTGTGGAATACCCGATACACCTAACACGTATCACTGTATATAAATATGCATGGGCAGGTCTTAATTAACTTTGACCAATTTTTCATCTACCTGTAATTCTCCAAGAATCTTTTTCGGGCCCCCAAAGGCCATCTCTGGAAAGCATATCTGCGATAATTCAATCTTTAAATTGTTCGAACGAAACAATTATCGTCGAAAATAGATATTTTCATACGGACGATAGACATTACAATTGATAATAATAAATATATAGTAAATGATAAAAAATAATTAATTAAAAATCATAAATTTGAGACAGATGAAAAATGTTGTACCATTAATTGAGCCCAGCTCATGCGTATAGATGCATCAATGTTTTCCGATAATCTTTTTGGCTTTCCAAAGATTCTTTACAAACAAATATTTTTCACACGCGAACTAACATTTTTTTTTTCGGACTGTGAGAAACTAATATCTCTCAAGTACGGATTTGAAGACGAGGTGAATGTCAAAAGTTTTTACAAGGAGCTGATTTTGCAAAAAAAAGAACGTACATACGAGGATTCAAGAAAAATAATCAGGGATATGAAAAATGGTTTGCCGCGTACGAATCTCTCGTATGCGAAGAATGCCTAATATTAAAGGACTCTTTATCAAGTTTGTATATTTACAACGTTCCCCGAGTCTTCTCCCTCGAGACGTTTCATGTATACTTTAATCAAAGTGTCGAACGTAGCCTCGTAAACGCTGGAGGTTCAGGTGGTATATTTTCGCTTGGGGCATTGTATCGTTCCACCCTCTTTCCTAATTCAACAAAGCTGCGAAGTCCCTCTCGCCTTTCGAGACTCAAAGACCGAACTTGCATTACCTTTGTACGCGACATTCCTGCTTTATTGCACTCTTCCTGGATCGTCCTCGGTAAATTTGCGAAGATAAGTAAAAGCCGGAGGCAATTGCAACGAAAAACTGATCGATGCGGTATCTTCATTCGGTCGAGTATATAGCTTTTGTATTGAGATACGATCGGTGCTTTCAAAAGATTATTCTAAATTATATACCCACGAAATCCCCAATTTTACTTTCGCCCAACTTTTCTCACTCGTGATACTATATTGATTTTTCCTATGAGAAACATCGATCAAAAAATTCAACCACCTGCACTCTTTCGACTACTCAAATCGGATTTACAATCTGTATTATTTTTCCACTAATAATTATTCCTTACGAGCGCTGACTGTTCGTACATTTTTTTGTTCGTTATCAATTCGAGAATTATCCTGGAAAAATTAATGATCGCAGATATATTTCGCGTAGGAAGTTTTGGGGGTGTAAAAAGAATACGTGTGTTCGAGTCCGTGAGTGTGGGCAGTTCTAGGGGAGGCGTATAGAAGGTCCGGTCCAACTATGAAAGGCTTTTCATACTTTATTTTTATCGTGCGTACTCCATACGTGCAACCTCGGCTCATAAAACGGAAGTCGAGTGCTACATACAAAAGTTCGAGATTTTTCGGAAAGGATCCCGAAATGCACACTTTCAACTAGCCCGGAGTATTCCAACGTGTGCTACTTCGTTCTTTCTTTCGTGTCAGTGATACCTTCAGATACACCCACGCATACTCGCGAACAGAGATTGGCATCGATATCTATATGCATACGATACGAATTCCAACGTGTTGGTACACTTTTCGTGTTTTCTCAAAAAGTAGATTTCACGATACTGCATATGTTGCAAAAGCGTAAAAACGAAAGAAAAGAGATAAAAGAGTCGAAGGAAAAGCATTCGGGGGTTTCTTTATTCCGTCCGCGCTGCACCGTGATAACACGGACTGTCATTTTCAACTTTAATACTGCACAATAGAGCCGCGCCGGGTTACGTACGTATCCGTGTACATATGGTGTACCTTTCTACCTTTCCCTGAAAACGACCAAATTGATCTCGTTTTTCCGAAACGAATTTCGCGACGATAAAAAATATATGAAATTTTCACGTGTGTTTATGCAAAGTTATCCCCCGTGGTTTTTTTCACGAGTACGAAAACAGCGATCGAAAATATTGGACGGATTTTTCCGATCTATTGCTGGACAGCTAAATTAAAGTTTAAGCTCTATTTTACCGCATGAAAATACATTTTTTCGATTTTTAAATATTTTATAGTTTTGTGTTGTAGTTTTATGCAACGCCATCTGTTAACAACGATGAGTGATATCTCAAAACATTCTCATAATATCGTGTAGTATTTTAATGCAACGCCATTTATTGAAAAAAAATATAGTGATCATTAAAAACTCTAATGTTGATTGATCCAAAAATATTACGTTGCAAAACTCTGTTTGTGAATAAAAAATTGTTTATGAACCCTTTCCAAGTTAATTTCATTGATATGTCATTCTTAACTGTCTCTGCAAAAATAAAATTTAGAAACTTAAGGGAATGACATATAAAAAGCTCACCGGCAAAGTAGCCGAGGTAGTCGAACATTTTTTTTCTGTTGGAAAAGTATTAAAAGGGTTTATTTAATCGAAAATTGTCAGCTGATTACGAATATCGACGAATTTTCGTCGAAAGCACTGCACACAGCCAAAAAAACCGCGATTTAACAAGTTTTTTACCATTTTTTAATGGAAATTTTCGGTTTTCGGAGAAATTAATGGTAGATTCGTATTCAGGGGATCAAATTACATCGTAAAGTACCTATAAAAAAAATATTAAAAATCAAAATTTTTTTTCGATTTTTGGGCAAAATACGTTTTTCCACTAAATCATCGATAACTTTTTTTCCTTTGGGATTTGGTGCTCGGCTTTGCGCTCAATCTCTTCGTTACGATTTTCCCTTTAAAATGCTTTTTTAATCATTAATGTCCGACGATTTTTCGATTTTTGGCAGAATTTCAA